>LFYR01000980.1:638598-708598 GCA_001185155.1 Zostera marina | reverse complement strand
AACAGAATCCATGGTGACGAAAGCGTACCCCCTGCTCTTGCCATTCTTCTGCACAATCATCTTCACGGCCAAAAAAATCAATGTTCACAGCCATCAATCCACTTATCCAACCATAAAAAAAACAAGGATGCAGTCTACAAAAAGAAAGAAAGAAGAAAATCAACCTCAACGTTTTTGACGGTTCCGCACTGCCCGAAGAGTTCCCGGATATCGGAAGCCTTAAAGGACCAAGGCAGGTTCCAAACATATAACTTCTCCAGTTTCTGGACTTCAGTCGCAGATTCCGCCGCATCTTCGCCTCCAACAGTTGACATCGTGGCGGAAGCATCTCCCAACGCTGAGAAGAGCCGTGACAACGACGACGATGACGACAACGAGGGATTGAGATTCCGAGCTGAAAACGCGACGACATGTCGGGATTTGATAGAGGAGGCGCGAACGGCGACGGCGATGCGAGGATTCGCTGCCGAGGTGATGGTGAAATTGGGAATCGAGGGCTTGGAGGAGAGAAAAGTGGTCGTTGATGCGGCTAACGCCATCTTGAAGATTGTGTCAGTTATCACTTGTCAGTGAAGAAGAATGGAATAAGAATGGAATTCTAATTACGTATTTAATTATTTATAATAGTGGCTTATTGCATCTTAGACTCTTAATTATATTTATTTTATTTTTTTAATGGCGATTTATATTAAAAGTAAAATAAAAGGAATTACAATCTACGATAATAAGCAAGATAGACAAATAAT
This sequence comes from Zostera marina, assembly GCA_001185155.1. Lineage (NCBI taxonomy): Eukaryota > Viridiplantae > Streptophyta > Magnoliopsida > Alismatales > Zosteraceae > Zostera > Zostera marina. Next base: position 707,852 of record LFYR01000980.1, on the reverse strand, counting down.
TAAACAACTACAAATACGATAGGATGTGTGGAATAGATATAACTTGTTAATCCTCGACTTGTAGGTCAGTAACCAATAGCGAGGCTTCCTCCCACCTTCTGATAGATGTGTCCTCCAAACTTAACCTATGCGCTTTTTTAAATATGCGATAATCATAGATAATAGCCAAATCTCGTATGAAATCCCTTGTCACGACTTTTACCGGTCGAGAGAGCCCCTCCTTTTGTCGTAAGTTCCTCTCCCTCCAAAGGTGTCATATAAACGCTGCAAGTGCATTCCAATGTAGCCCCCAGCATGGTGCTGACTTCCTTAATTTGGATATCCCCTCCATGATATCACCCACCCTTATATTTTCTAGCTTTATTTCAGTGATACCCATAAGTTTCCATAATGCGTTATCTGTCAACCTTATAAATTCGTTCCAAAGAGACCAGCTGAACTCGCAATTGAAGAATAAATGAGTTGTCGTTTCTTCAACTGTATCACATAGGACACACTTTGCTGGAACCCCTAACCCCCACGACCTCAATTTATCGAATGTTCTTAGCTTGCCCCATCTTAGTCTCCATAGACAGAAGGCCATCTTTGAGGTACGGCATGTCCACACTCCTATAGCCAGAGGATCAACGACGGCTGGCGGTGATAATTTTGCTCTTAAGAGGCTCGTTTTTATACTACCGTTGACTGTGCAATCCAGCCCTGCAGGGTAGCATAAATTGATATCCTCTTTGGCTCTCATATGCTTGTCCATATCGGAGAGTCCTTGGAACATAATTGGATTTCCGCCAAATCTCTCCCTTTGAGATAGCGTGCCCGTATCCAAACCGCCCATGGAGAACCCCCATTCCAGATTCTATAAGCCCATTTGACCCTAGCAACTCTTGCGAGTAACACCGGATCCGCCAGTCCTAGGCCCCCATCTTCCTTAGCCATAATCATTCTGCTCCATGCCATACCTTTATAGTCCCCCCATATAAACTGATAGATAATTTGTCGTGCTTTTTTGATCACCGTCATGGGAATTTTGAGACATTGAAACCAGTATTGTAGCTTGCCCACTAGGACCCATTTAGCTAATTGCACTTTTCCTCCATAAGACAGAGCTCTATTTTTCCATTTCTGTAGATACGAGTTTAGTTGGTCGATTAGCGGAACGCAGTCCGCACCTTTTACGTCCCGCCCAATTAGAGGCACCCCTAGATATTTAAGTGGTAAAAAGCTTTCCTGAAACCCCATCAACTGCAATAGGTCATCTTTGATCTGCTCACATGAGATGGAGAATATCATCGAACTCTTGGAACAATTAATTTCCAATCCTGAATTTTTTGTAAAATCATTCATCACTGCTTTAACTGCCCTCATCGATTTGGTATTTGCCTTTGCAAAGCATAGCACATCGTCAGCAAAAATGAAGTGCGTTGGAGAGATAGCTCCCCCCGTAACGAAGGTATCCAATTCACCACATTTTTCAACAAGATGCAATGATTGTGAAAGGTTCTCCATAACTAGGTTGAAGAGGATCGGTGAAAGTGGGTCTCCTTGCCGAAGACCTCTTCCACTACTAAATTGTGCTGAAGGTTCCCCCTCGATAAGGATGGAAAAGATCGCAGTCGAGATACACTGAGTGATTAGTCTGACCAGTGCCCCTGAGAAACCCATACTGACCAGAGTTATGCGAATCGCTTCCCAGCTAATTGAGTCGAATGCTTTAGTGATATCAAGGCTTATACACACTCGTCTAGCTGTTGCCTTCTGTTTGAATCCTCTTAACAATTCCTCCGCAAGGAGGACATTATCAGAGATGATTCTACCCTTTGTGAAAGCCGCTTGATTGCCTGAAAGTAGCTCTGGAGTAACTAGCCCAATCCTGTTTGCTAATAACTTAGATATGATCTTATAAATTGTGTTTACCCCAGAGATGGATCTAAAATCTCGAATATGCGAGGCCTCTGGAAATTTAGGAATGATAGTGATGAATGTATGGTTGATGTGCTTTAAGGAACCACGTCCGTCGAAGAAATCCTCTATAAGCGTCATCACATCTCTCTTAATAATACCCCAGTATCTTTTGAAAAATCCTGCCGTAAACCCATCGGGTCCTGGTGCTTTTTCCGGACACAGGCTAGAGATCACTTCCCACACCTCCTTCTCCACTGGCCTTCGCGCCATCCAAAAATTCATCTCCTCTGCCACTAGTTTCGGGAACCATCTCAAAGGGATTTCGGTGCTACTATTCAAAGGTTGTCTCTCACGAAATAACTCTTTAAAATAAGTAATTCCTTCCTTTTCCAATTGATCCTTTGTAACTAATGGATTTCCTTGATCATCTAAGTTATACAACATAGAATTCCTCAGGCTCCGGTCCTTGGTTTTTTGGCTAAAAAATCTAGTGTTAGAATCACCCAACTTCAGCCAATTGATCACTTTTAAACATTGCCTAAGCTCTAGCTCCTCCCTTTCAAGCAGATCCCGAAGTGTTAACTTCTCTTCAACCAGCTTTTGTTGTAACTCATGGTTGTCTGGGTCCTCTGTCAGTTTTAAGACTTTCTCCCCTATTGATTTTCTGATGAGTTCGATTTGATTTTTCAACGAGGCCTGCTCCTGTAACCAAAGCTTGGTAGAAGATTTTACTAAACGCAATTTAGAATTGAAAGTAAACATAGCAGTGCCCTGCAGATTAGAGTCCCAACATTTTTTGACTAGCTCCAGATACCCTTCCTGTCCCATCCAGGTGTTGACAAAACGAAAGGGCCTCTTAGCTTTAGAAATTTGGTGGAAGGTAACCTCCAAGCCATGATGGTCGCTAGATCCCGTAGTGTAGAGGTTACAGATTAAATTGGGCCAGAGGGATCTCCAGCTCTCATTTATTAGGACTCTATCAATCCGGCTTTCACATCTATTACTTTCAACTGCACCATTGCTCCAAGTAAAAAATCCTCCTTTCATAGGCATTTCAGTAGTATAAGTACTTTCTATCATCGTTCGGAATTCAGCCGGCCCCACGTCGGAATACTCACCTTGTCCTCTTCTTTCGGAGGCACAGACGACCTCATTAAAATCCCCTAAAATTATCCATTTTTCATGGTGGACTGTCGGGTAAATTTTAATTAGATCCCCCCAAAGTAGCTTTCTTTCCGCGGGCGTATTTCGACCGTAAACAAACGAAATGTAGAGAGTTAAACCAGCGCTATTGGAAAACTTGAAATGCATCAGTTGCTTAGTGACAAGTATCGGGCTTCCCGTCCATATCCTTGGGTTCCAAAAAATCCATATCGAATCACCTTTATCGGGTTTCCATGCATTAGAATTAGATAATTGAGCCCACGTATCTTTAAAAAACTCAGTTGCTTTGCCTTGATTATTTCTCCTGATTCGTGTCTCCAGGATTCCGACAATTTCCAATCTTTTTCTAGCCATTAGTGACAAAACCTCCCTTTTCTTTTTCTTTCCATTGAACCCCTTCACATTCCATACGAAAAGAGCCATCTCGGTTCTTAGACGACCCTGGTGGAAGTTAATCGAGTTTAATGACCAGCAGCGCCGGATCGAGGAGCCTCTTGCGCTGCCTGTGAGATTAAGAATTGAGTGATTTGATGCTTCCATAATAGGCCCGGATTTGGGTTTGGATTATCAACCGTCATAGTCGCGGGAATTGGGAGCCCATCCACATTTTCAGCTATTGTAGGAGGAGAACAATCCAGTAGTGGGCTTAGACCTTGTGGACTAACGTTCAGATCTATGTCTCTAATTTAGCTCACAACATGATTTAATCTTAATGCCGAGTCCACAGAACTCTCCGAGCCCTCTTCTTCTTCCTCCAGAGCATTCATGATCGGGACATTGACTTCCTCTATGTGCACTGCAACCTCATTAGTTGAATTCAACCTTCTCTCCCTCCTCATCTGTTTCTGCCTCTGCCTTCTTCTTAATCTAGCAGCCCTTCTTTTCTGTGTCCTTGTAGACTTCTGGGTTTCAGATTCTGAGTTTTCTTTTTGTTCAGATACTACAGGAGATTCGATGAAAATAGCTCTCCTTTTACGAGTGTTAACCCCCGCTGTTGAGATACTTGGAGGTGGATTTAAGTCACCAGATTCTTGATTATTGTTAGCCTCCACCGTCAAGGGTACTCGGAGACAAGCTTCAGTTGTATGACCGTAGCCCTCACACCGTTTACACGAGGGGGGAACGGATGGATACCTCACTGCAACTTCCTCCGTCACTTGACCATTCTGGCCTTGTATTATAATTTTCGTACTTTCGGGAAATTTAAAGGCAGCATCCACTACCACCACTAACTGGATAATTGTCTGATCATCTCTGATCGCAAATCTATCATTTAGAGGTGTGCCTAGTGTGCTAGCGATTCTAGCGATGATTCCTGTTTTCCAGAACTTCTCATTCAGCGTGGGTAGGTTGACCCATATCGGAATCGTCGGTAGGGCCTCAATTCTGGAATCCAATGATGGTTTCCATTCTTGAACCAGCATAATCTCCGATTCCATCCAGAGCCATTCCTCCTTAAGGACTCTCCTATAGTCTCTTTCGTTCTGAATCGTAACTTTAAACCCAGTCCCTTCCAGTATCATCACTTTATAATCTCTGATCTCCATCAATCCCCATTTTTTTGTTACGAAGTCCTTCAGTTTGGCAAGTGAAGGGTTTACTCCTATCACCCTCAATAAAATTGTAAATTTCTTCGTAACTTCTTCCAATTGTGATTCTTCAATCCTCGCATGAGGTTGGTTATTGATGAGTGTAGGTTGGATGAAACTTAGATTCCTTATAGGTCTATGCTTGGCGATAGGCACCCATGTATAGGCTTGCTCCCTTGCGTTCCTCATATCCCAAAAATGATAATCCAACGATAGTTGGGCCACGCTTCCGATGTGTTGCTCCCTCCCTAGCTACTCTACCGACACCCCGCTACTCAAGCACTCCTTAGTGAGGAGCACCCGCAGAACTGACGGATGGCGGCGACTAACTAGAGAAAGCCGAACGAAGATCGCTAACGCTCATTTCTCCGTTGGCCTATTTTTTAGGAGCTACGTCTTTTATCTTGGTCGGTCACTCCACTCTATCCTTCCTGCTATCACCCCGTTACCCAAGCACCCCACGCACTACGCGGGACACCCCCAGAACTGACGGATGATAGTGGTTAGATAGAGATAGGCACTAAAGATCGCAGAACGCTCATTTCTCTAATGCTTATCGGATAGTTCCGGTCGAAGACAGTGAAGAGCACCAAAATCCGTTCCCTTCTCAATCGTAGAGATAACCTCGCTTAGTAGAGATAATATTTGATTAATTAGTTTCACCACTCAATATTCAATCCAAGTATTCAATCCAAGTATTTTAATTAATATTCAATCCAAGTATCACCACTTAATAAATCCCCAAAACTACTCGCCGATTCGCCGTGACTAAAATCCCTCTAACTCGCCGATTCCGCAGTGAATGAATTCACTTCCACTCGCCGATTTCGCTGTGCACTCGCCGAATCCAACTCGCCGATTTAAAGTGAGCCGATTCCAACTCGCCGATTTAAAGTTCACTCCCAATCGTCGACCACACAGTTGTGAGTAGATTTTAAATGAGTGCAAGAGTGTATATTTAGAGTGAGTAGATTCACTCCCAATAGATTCTCTCCCGCCGAATTAATACAGGGATCGCCGATACCCCACACCACTCACCGATAGCCCTCCCCCACTCGCCGATAGCCCACCCCACTCGCCGATACAAGAATGGGGATCCCTTACGGAATCGACCCTACTCTGTCTAGGCGGCTGGAAGGGTTCCCGTACTCTCTCTCGCCGATTCCCCTTTCCACTCGCCGATCCCAAATTTGGGGATCCCTTGTGGGATCAACCCTAATCTGTCTTGGCGGCAGGAGGAGATTCTCGTTGGCCGGAGATCAGTGGAAGGATGGTGAGCTCGTGGAAGCCGGATGACTAACGCTCGCGTAGCGTAGCGTTTGCTTCTCTCCGTCGGAGGTTACAAATCGCTCGTGTCGCTCGCGTCTTTCTTGGAGAGGATCACAACGGCGGCGTGCCCTCGTCTCTCTGTCGGAGGCGTGCTCGCACTGACAGCGCAGGCGTGCTCACTCTCGTGAGCAGAGATTTCGCAGAAACTCGCTCCCGTTCGCTCAGGCTTCTCCGGTGGGTTCGCTCAGGCTTCTCCCGCTCTCCCGCTGATGTTATTCTCTTGGATTTGGATCGTTTTCCGTTTTAATTTCTATTTCAATTTTATTAATGATATTTATGAATGAGTTAAAGAAGTGGTCACAAACTTCAGAGTCACGGGCTTTCCTTTAGTGGACCTTGATGGTATGGGCTTTTGGGCCTGGAAAGAACCAGAGTGTCAGACTAGTCGATCTCCTGATTGGTTGATCGCCCGACTTATAATTGCAGGAGCCCTACCGATCTGAAAGCTCTGGATCTTTGGTCGTACGCTCCACTCCTTTGCTCAGAAAGACATCGGTCGTTTGGAATTCTATATGAAATGAGTGATCTCCACCCTAGTTATAATTTTCTTAAAGGGTAAAGTGGTCTTTTTACTTTTACAAGGGTGGTAAGTCTGAAAGTCGATCGATCCACTTTAGGTCCAGTCGTACAGAGGAATCAACCAAAGATGGACCAACGTTTAAGAGATCGATCAGTCCGACATTGGTAAGGATTCCACCTTCGTCAAATGGTAAAACACAGTAGATATATTCCACTAGGGCGACCCAGATTCATTCTCACCCTTATTAGAAAATACTTTTTGACTGCAAGGTCTCCCGCTCCCTAAAGAGGTTCTAAAAAAGGCAGGTAATTCTAATTCGACAACAACGATTATCCAAATGACCTTTAATAATTCTAATTCTAATTCTAATTTATATTTATACGACACACTTCAAGTGCGTCGAAGTTCAAAACGTCATGGTGCGTCAAATAAATCTGACTCGTTTGTCATGTTATATTAAACACTGACCAAATAAATCTGACCGAACATACAAGACGAAGTTTAATACATAGGTAGGTTGAGTGATAATAAAAGAGTTATTGGATTAAACATTAACCACTGATTTTGGCCGTGACCCTCTTTTTTTCCTGTTTCAAAAATTTAGTCACAGTTAAAAAAATATTAGTCACTGATTTATGTCGTGACCCTTTATGTCGCAAAAATTTAGTCACGGCTAAAAAAAATTAGTTACTGAATTATGCCGTGGCTAATTTTTAAAAAAATTTACTCGATTACCAAAATTAGTCACTGAATTATATAGTGGCTAAATTAAATGGCCGTGATTAATATTTAGCCACGGAAAATCAATTTCATAACTAAAAATCAGTAGTCACCAGACCTACAACCACGGGCTAATTCCCGTGGCTAAATCGATTTAGGCACGGATTTAACCATTTAGCCACTGATCTTGGTCGTGACTGTTTTCTTGTAGTGAAAGACGGGTTGAATGAGTTCGACACATTAAATCTCGATGCACGAGAAATTAGTTATATATATAGAAGAAATTTTATAAAAGCTCATTTCTAATGAGTCCAAAAACACCTGTGAAATCTTGGCATTACATTTAAAAAAAATAGTATATCTCGGGATTAGTGTGAGATAGAGGGAAAAATAAAATTTCAGATGAAATGGATAAACGATTAGGATTTCATAGATGTTTTTGAACTTACCTAAGAGAAACTCACCTTTTGTATATATATATTAATTTAGGACTTTTAATACAAATGACCTTTAACAAAAAAAAAAAAAAAAAAAAAAAAAAAAGTTTGTAACATGGTGGATTGGTGGTAGTGGCAAACACTGACAATTAAAAGTGATTGTGAAAAAAGGATCACAAAGCTAAATTGTAAAAGATAAAGGAAAAAGTTGAAAAATCCTATCAAAATATACCTAGATCTTTACTTACTCTCGCTTTATTTTTAAAGATGACGATGACCGGCAACATCGTCGGCGGAATTAATATGGTAACCCTTTTCATCTCCATGCCAATCATAGCCACCGGAGTCTATCTTTCCACCCAATCCGACACTCTTTGCTTAAACCCCTTACAATGGCCGATAATACTCCTCGGCGTTGTCATTTTATCTATATCGATTACAGGTTGCGTTGGCGCTTTCTGCCGTATGTCATGGCTCCTCATCCTCTACCTCATCGCCATGCCGATTCTCATCATCCTCTTACTCTCTCTGACCTCATTCATATACATCGTCACTGTCAAATCCTCCGGTGACTATTCCGATTGGATGAAGCAACAGGTGACGAGTTCTTCTAAGTGGGACACAATCAAGACTTGTCTCATCTCCTCCGACACCTGTACTACCACTATTACTAGGTTTCCCTCCCTGAAGTCTGGTTGCTGCAAGCCTCCGACAAGGTGTGGATTCACGTTTGTTGCTCCGACTGCTACTGCAACGACGACGATGAGTACTGTTGACAGGGATTGCTTGTTGTGGGGTAATGGTAGGATGGAACTCTGCTACGAGTGCAGATCTTGCAAGGCGGGATTACTTCAGAGCGTAAGAAGAGAGTGGAGGAAAGCTGATCTCGTCTTGATCATCTCATCGGCGTTACTTTTCTCGATGTATCTGTTAAGTTGTGTTGCTTACCGGAGAGATAAGACCGACGAGCTTTTTCGTCGGTATATACATGGCTACACTTAAAAATATGAAACGACTAACTTACCCTTTTATTCGTAAGTTGTATAATTTCTAATTTGCCACTGGTTTTAAATTCTTACCCGTCCTCTTCTAGAAACGATCACGTGATGCCACGTGTCAACATTATATGCTTATTTTAGTGTGGAATCTTCTTTATTTCTTAACGTCTTTTTGTTAGTCGTAACTCGTAATCTTACTTTAACGTCATTAAATTTCATAATCAACCCGGGACAAATAACATATATGTCCTCAATGTAAGGTAATTAGTGATGATACCCTCGGTCCAACAGACCGGCAGGACCGGTCCGGCCCAAGAGTGACTGTATAAATAGGATGTCAACTAAAACTCGGTTCGACGGATTCGGCTAGGCACGCGAGAGCTGAGTTTGAGATTAAACTTTTCAAATTCGGTTTGGCTCAATGAGCTCGTTAATAACTTTTTAGTAATTAAATAAAATATATATATTCATTATTCAGCCAGCTTCAGAGCTGAAACTGGTTGCGGATGACCCACGGATGTCTGGCATGACCGGTAACTGACGTGGTTTCAGGAACTGGAATCCCGGAATCGCAGGACTGGAACTGGAACCGCGATTCCGAGTGTAGGGGACGGACAACGCGGGTGTAGGAGACAAACGACGTGATAGGGAACGGTCGTCCAATCCTCACATATTGCGATTCCGCACCAAAAACGCGTCATATATATATTAATTAGTAAAGATTATTGAATAAATTATAAGAAAATTTAAATAAAAATCTAAAATAAAACAGATTATAAATTTAAAAAAAATCATTTTTTTCTTTCAATTTGCAAAATTACAGGTTAAATTTTAAATTCGAACTCAAGTCTAGACTCGCGAGCTTCGAACCCAAGTCCAAACTCGCGAGCTTCGAGCTCAAGTTCAGACTTGCAAGTTTCGAGCTCGAGCCTAAGTCTGGACAATTCCTTAACGAGCTGAGCCCGAGCCTGAACAATTTCTTAATTAACAACCCGAGCTCGAACCTTAGTCCGAACAATTCCTTCACGAACCGAACTTGAGCCTTAGCCTGGAGAATTTCTCAACGAACGAGTCCAAACCCGACTCTATAAGCAAAAGTTTGGCTCGTTTCGTCTATGTATAAATACCTCTAAGGATAAAACTTAAAGTGATACCATTTGTAAAAAATACAATACACTGTAGAAAGAAGATTGTGCAGTATAATATTTATTCTTTATAATACATCATCAATTAGGTATGTAATTAACCAACCCTTTCTATTATAAATTATAATTAATTTTTTTATAACACTAACTTCTAATGACATAATCCAAGCTATAATTACTATATAAGATATTGTAAGATGTTAAATCAGGTATATATATCATCATCAGTATTCCACAAGAAGACTGGCGAACGGAGCGCGATGAGGTATACCCTTACGTCTCTTTGTCGTCCGGTAGCTCGAGGTTGTTGTCGAAGGTGGTGTGTAGGTTTGGATAATATTGCTTCGGTCGCTCCTTCCATGACTATAATGATTGGTACTTGTACTGCAGGAAGCCTCTTCCGAGTCAGAACAAATTATAGACCCAACTATGTCTGTTTTCTCAATACATTGGACCTGAAATAGTTGTTTTAAGAAAACTGACTAAAAATGGCGAAATAATATAAAAGATAACGTGTTTGAGATAGTTTATAAGATATGTCTCGTTCTGGTGTGTCCAGATTTGGTGGGACTCAGTGCGTCCACCTAATCTGGAACATTCAGTCCACATTCAGTCCAGATCATTTTTTTGTATTTATTCAACAAATATGAAAATATGTTTTTTTTTTTTTTTTTTTTTTTTTTTCAACTTAGATTAAGTGGACGACATTTTAAACTATTACATCTCAATCGTACCTTGCAACCGAGGGAGCAGAAGCGATAAGAATCGAGGAGGCTCCTTTGGCAGACTTCACAGGTGTTAGTGACACCTTTGCCCGGCCGTTGCTGTGGTCGCTCGTTGATGAAGACGACTCTAGCGCTGTTTATAATGTACGTCTGAACGCCGCTGATGTCTAAGACCTTTTGTATCTCCGACACTCTGATCACGTCGTGATAAGATGACCTCCGAATCTGGAAAAATTAGGGGAAATTATGCAAAAAAATAAAAATCGGCCGGAGATTAAAAGAAGAGTTGAGTATACCTGGACGGGACGGTGATCACGGTGGTAAGCAAGGCACAAGGAGCAGATTGCGCCGTTCATGCAATCCAAGCAGTACATGTTGCACTCACTCTTGTGGGAATCGACATGGAACTTGCATTGCCGGAAGAACTTAGTCTTCAGCAGTGGTTTCAACCATGGCGGCCATCTTTCTCCCTTCATGACTTCCTCTTCTTCCTCACGTCCTTGTAAAGCCTGTAATTGATTCACCATCCATGAACCCAAACCCAAACCCAAACCCAATTTTTCAAAAAGAAAAGAAATAGCACCGGAATACATCGAAATACCATGATCGATCGTTGAGGTAGGTAGTCGTATGCTCTCTGTCCACCGCCGCCGGTACCGGAAACGTATCCTTTCTCTTTCTCCGACGGAAAAAGCTGTGCTCTGCGGATGTGGATACGGGGATGGAAGAGTGAGGAAATTAAGAAATGAAAAACTGTGTTTCTTTTTTTTTTTTATTTGTATCCTTCTCCAATATTTTCCAAGCCTAACTCCGAACCTAAACCTAATATCAATTTTTATTTTTAATATTATTTACTTCACCAGTTCACCGTCACCTGCCCCATCAATGATGTATGTTGACATCTGCTCATTTTTTTCATACTTTATTTTCCATTATCATTTATTTTATCCTGATGTAAAAAATTACGTAGTATATTCGTAATAAATTTTTAAAGAAGACATACAAATCATGAACATTCAGAAACCTTAATAGTTACTGTAACTAGTTGAGTTAATTGTAACGTCGTCTGATACGCATGCCATAAAAAAAACATCGGTGGAGTAGATTTTACCTAAAAAACTATTACTACTAACTATTTACTATTTTCTACCTAAACAACAAGCTCTAAAAAAATATTTACAACTGATAGAAATATAAATCATATAAATTGAAATAAATAAGAAAAAATAAAAAAGGTTTTCAGAAATTAATAAAGTTTCTGAGGTTATGGTTCGAATTTTACTTTGTACATTTTCATTTAAGTTTATCCGATAATATATTATGTGACCCTGGTATATTATCCGGAGGTTGACAGCTCTACATCTATGAAGAGGTATTCTCCGTTATTATAAAAAAAAAAAGTTTCCGACTCCTAAAAGTCAAAAAAGACACTCGGTAACAAAATCCGGTCCGAAGAAAAGAAAAATAAAATCAAGCCGCCAATTAAGACTTGACCCAATTAAAAAAACCCAAACTTATATGTCAAGTTTCACAAGCTCGACCAAACCGACCGGTATTGCTAATCCCACATTCCACTCATAAAACGGAACAATTAAAGACAATGTTTGACGGCGACGTACGGCGACATCCCACCCAAAGTCTTCGCCGTCAGTTAATAAAGTATTTTTTTTTGATAAGATGCGTGAATAAATAAAAATTAAAATGAATAGGATGATGATCGAAATATCTCACCAGCACTCGCGGTGGTGCGAGCGGTCGTTTTCTCGCGTCAGCTTTGTAATCACCAGCACTCATGGAGAATTGACGATTTGGGCGCTAAATCGAGATTGCTCCGTAAATGTCGCTCTGAAAGGTGTGGAACTGATGTCTTAGATGTACGTACTCCGGAGGTTCCTTTTTATAAGACATCGGGGGACGACATCTGCAGCGGAGATCACACTTGAGCCATTAAGACGTTAGACTGAATGTAAGTCACGTCTCAAAATCAGCGATTTAGGATAAAATCGACGAGTTGAGAGAGAAATCGCCAAGTTGTCAGGACTCCGACAATCTTCTCCCAAAATCGACAATTTACCTGACCCAATCGACGATTTAGAGGGTTGAATTGGGTCTCGACGTACACCTTTGGTTCCGCTTCCGTATGAGCCTTCTGGAGATCCGACATAAAGCAAACGGAACCCTAATTCATGTTGATGGAAAGTACAAGTGTATAGTCCTGTATAACCAACATACACTAAGACTCGAACCTTAGACTTTCAACCGTTCATTTACTTTAATAGTGACAGTTACTAACTGAGTTAATCGATATAATAAATTATCAGTTGATTAATTATCTAGTGCGCTTATGCTATTTTCATTGGAAAACGATTCCTATAAGCTAGATGTATCTCATATAAAATTTCTACGAATAATATAGACGGATAATATAGACTTTCAGCCGTCGTTAGTATCATGGAATTTCCACGAAATCCTTTTTCAGATTTAGGAACGGTCAGAATCCGTCCCTAAAGATCTGTTTTCTTGTAGTGTTTTCTCTTCGTTCCCGGAGGGGGAGTTTCTCGTAGTGATCTTTGGAAACCCCTTTCAGCTCGTCCATCTTCGCTAAGCCGAAAGACGTAACGGCGTAGAACTCACCGTAGACCCGTATATCATCCGAAAATAAACATATCTATATATATTCTAAATACATACCTTCCCATTATAAAAAAAATCATTATTAAAAGTAATTACCGATATTATAGCTCAATTATTGACAACCACTATTTCATTTGCCAAATATAAATCTGAAAGAATATAAAACCAACCTTCGTTCCTCATTTCTTCTATTCAATGAGAAAGAACGAGATGGGAGACAAAACGAATTTGATTTTCTCGTACGGTACCCTGAAACGAGGGTTCCCTAATCATACGTTGATCGAAGATCTGATCCGTACCGGCGATGCATCTTTTATCGGAGTCTACAAGACATTGTCTCCGTATCCTCTCGTCTGCGGACCATATCGCGTCCCCTTTCTTCTTAACTTCCCAGACAAGGGAAAACAGGTCTACGGTGAGCTCTACGCCGTAACGCCTCTCGGCTTAGCGAAGATAGACGACCTGGAAGGCCTTTCCAAAGGTCACTACGAGAGACTCCCCCTCCGCGTAGTCAAGGAAGACGAAGATGAAAACATCAAGGAGGTTGAAGCTTATTACGGACATCGGAATTACGCAGAGGAGATGTGGAAAAGGAATGGGATGATTGGGCAAGAAGTGTATTCAAAGACGGTGGCTGAAGGATACGTTAAGAGAATAGATAGACCGCGGGACACCACATTTCTGGATCAGATCCGGTCTTTCCTTTCTTCCACCACTTCTCTATAAATATTCCCAATCAAATATTCACATTTTTATTATTATTTATAATAGATAAATAGATCGGATCTTGGTAGTTTAATTTATTTTCATTAATTGGATTAATCTTTTCGGACAGATTCAGATATTTGCATCCTTAAAATTCGAATTCGGTTGATAATTTCGAATTCGGATATTCGGATATCCGAATAAATATAAATTAACTTACGAATATCCGAAGTTTAAGATGATTAATTGACTTTATTAAAGATGATTTTGTATTTTTATAATTTTATTTTAAGATTTTTATAAAAAGTTATTCGTATTTTATTCGATCGGATTCGGATACCTGAGTATTGTCATTGGAAAATCGAGAACGAACAATTCAAATATCGCAAAAATGCCTCATATAAATCATGTCGGTGAGATAATATAGACGAAGAAATAAATAAAATTTTTATAGGGCGATTAGGTTAACTGTCTGATTAACTACTAAAGTTTTTGATCCATTCTATAGTTGAAATTAGGGGTGGGCGTGGGTCGAGTCAAATCCGAACCCGAACATGTCGGGTTCGGCTTTGGGTGAATATTTTCAGCCGCAAAACCCAATATGAAAAACCCGAACCTGAATTTTTCACTCGACATTTTCAGGTCGGGTACGGGTAATTAAGACCCAAACCAAACTCGACTCACACTCACCCTCCGAAAAAATTTATAAAAAAAACTTAAAATATAAATAATTATATAAATAAAATTTTATTTTATATAAAACATTTTATAAAAATTTAATATACACATTTAATAAATTTTTATTTTAAAATCTAAATCTTAATATTATTATCATTTCCCTATATATCCTCTTCCATTTTCATCTTCCCTCTCCTCATCGTCGTCATCCATTTTCACATTTGAGTTTTCGTCTAAATTTTATTTAATGTTTTATTTTATTTTATTTTATTTTATTTAAAATTTAAAATTTTATTTGATCAAATTATTTAAATAATAAGGATTTTTATGTAAATTTTTTAAAAAAATTATCACACTCGAACCCGACATCTAAATCGGGTTTGAGTCAGGGCCAACCCGACCCCATGCCCATTCCTAGTTGAAATCTCTCAGTGTATATTTCCATTAAAATAAACTTACACCTCCTTAATGTTCTCCTCTTCGTCTACAGAGGGGGAATCTCTCGTAGTGACCTTTGAAAACGTCTTCCAGCTCGTCTATCTTCGCTAAACCGAAAGATGTGACGGCGTAGAACTTGCCGGAGACCCGTTTTCCCTTGTGGAAGAGGACGCGATAAGGTCCACAAACGAGAGGGTACGGAGACGATGTCATGTAGACTCCGACAAACGATGCATCACCAGTACGGATCAAATCGATCTTCAATTAGCGTATGATTAGAAAATCCACGTTTCAGGGTACCGTACGAGAAGATCAAATTTGTTCTCTCTCCCATCTCCTCCTTTCTCATCGAATTGAAAAAATGTGAAGCCAAGATCGGGTCTGCATTAAAGGTAATTAGCGAGATTATAGCTCAATTAATGACAGTCACTATTAATTTCATTTGCCAAATATAAATATGAAAGAAAATAAAACCAACATTGGCTCCACATTTCTTCAATTCAATGAGAATGGAGGAGATGTGAGAGAGATCGAATTTGATCTTCTCGGACGGTACCCTGAAACGTGAGTTCCCAAATCATACGCTGATCGAAGATATGATCTGTACTGGTGATGCATCTTTCGTCGGAGTCTACAAGACATCGACTCTGTATCCTCTCGTTTGCAGACCTTATCGCGTCCCCTTCCTGGCCTCCTCAACTTCCCCAACAAGGGAAAACAGGTCTACAACGAGCTCTACGCCGTAACGCCTCTAGGTTTAACGAAGATGGTTGCACGGGAAGGCAGAGTCAAGGAAGACGAAGATGAGAACATCTCCTTTCTTCCATGACTTCTCTCTAAATCATCTCCATACAAATATTCACATTTTTATTATTATTTATAATAGATCATGGTAGTTAATTTATGAAGTATATTTTCATTAATCTCATGCGGATTGTGTTAGGTTTACATGCCGGATTGGTCATCGGATAAGCATGTGTGCGTGCATGTAAATAAGCCAATCCAACAACTTTCTTCAATTTATTTTCATATATCCTATAAATATACCAATAAACTAGGCATGACAATTTGTGTAACATGTAACGACTAATTTTTTCATTGACACGAACACGAACCGTGTCAAAAAAAATTTGACACAAACACGACATGTGAAATTCGTATTGACACGAACTAGGGGGTGGGCGTGGATTTGGGTCGATATTTTCGATCATGAAACCCGATACGAATGACCCGATTTTTTGGGGACAGGGGAACCAAACCAGACTCACTCGACTTTTTTTATAAAAAACTCATTAAAATATAAATAATTAATATAACTTTATATAAAATTTAATATACATAATTATAAATTTTTCATCTTTTATAAACCTTAATTAGTTAATTTTATATCCTAAAATTTAAATACTAATTTCATTTCCCTCTCCTCTTTCTCTTCTACTTTCATTTTCCCTCTCCTCGCCGTCGCCTAACCTCTCAATTTTCACAAACCATTTTATTTGATTTTTATAAAATTATTTAATTATAATTTTCAAATTATTTAAACAACATGATTTTTTATACAAAATATTCAATCAATTTATTAAACCCAAACCCGACATCTAAACCGGATTTGGGTTTAATATTTTTTGACCTTCCTGGGTTTTGTCCTAACCATAATCTAGACTTTAATATTATTATCATTTCCCTATACATCATATTTCATTTTTATCTTCCTTCTCCTCGTCGTCGTCGTCGGATCCATCTTCACATTTAAATTTCCGCCTAAGAATTATTTAAAAATTATTTAATATGTTATCTTATTTATGATTTTAAAATTTATTTGATCAAATTATTTAAATCATAGATTTTTATCCAAAAAAATTATCAAATTCGAACCTAAACTCGAACCCGACAAAACCCGACATCCAAATCGGTTTCGAGTTCTAAAATTTTAGATGTTCTCGGATTTTGACCCGAATCCGATGTCAAAACTCGAGTTCAGGGCAAACCCATTATTCCTAGTTGAAATCTCTCAATGTATATTTCCATTAAAATAAGCTTCCACCTCCTTAATGTTCTCCTCTTCGTCTTCCACAGAGGGGAAGTCTCTCTTAATGACTTTTGGAAACGCCTTCCACCTCGTCCATCTTCGCTAAGCCGAAAGACGTGACGGCGTAGAGCTCGTTGTAGACCCGTTTTCCTTTGTCTGGGTAGTTGAGAAAGAAGGAGACGCGATAAGATCCACAGACGAGAGGTTACAGAAACAATGTCTTGTAGGCTCCGACGAAAGATGCATCGCCGGTACGGATGAGATCTTCGATCTTTATCCCATCTCTTCCTTTCTCGTCGAATAGAAGAAAGGTGAAGCCAAGGTTGGTTTTATATTCTTTCAGATTTATATTTAGCAAATGAAATAATGACGGTGATTAATTGACCTATAATCTCGCTAAAAACCCATTATATTAGAGATAATTAGCGAGATTATAGCTCAATTAATGACAACCACTATTTCATTTGCCAAATATAAATCTGAAAGAATATAAAACCAACTTGACTCACCATTTCTTTTATTCCATGAGAAAGAAGGAGATGGGAGACAAAACGAATTTGATCTTCTCATACGGTACCCTGAAACAAGGATTCGCTAATCATACGCTGATCCAAGATCTGATCCATACCGGCGATGCATCTTTTGTCGGAATGTACAAGACAATGTCTCCGTATCCACTGGTTTGCGGACCTTATCGCGTCCCCTTTCTTCTTAACTTCCCAGACAAGGGAAAACAGGTCTACGGCGAGCTTTACGCCGTAACGCCTCTTGGCTTAGCGAAGATGGATGTGCTGGAAGGCGTATCCAAAGGTCACTACGAGAGACTCCCCCTCCGAGTAGTCAAAGAAGACGAAAACGGAAATATCAAGGAGGTCGAAGCTTATTATGGACATCGGAATTACGCGGAGGAGATGTGGAAGAGGAATGGGATGATTGGGCACGACGTGTATTCAAAGACGGTGGCTGAAGGATACGTTAAGAGAATGGATAGACCGCGGGACACCACATTTCTAGATCAGATCCGGTCTTTCCTTTCTTCCACGCCTTCTCTATAAATATTCCCAATCAAATATTCATATTTTTATTATTATTTAGAATAGATAAATGGATCGGATGTTGGTAGTTTAATTTATCTTCATTAATTGGATTAATCTCATGTTGCGTTAGGTTTACATGCCGATAAGCATGTATATATGTGTGCATGTAAATAAGTCAATCCAACAATTTTTTTTCAATTCATTACCATATGTCTGTAAATGGTATAACGAAATCCGTATCTGTTTTCGAATATGTCTATTCGGATTTTGGTTATGGATTCGGATACCAAAAATGATATCTGAAATATCCGTCGTTAAAATCCAAATTCGTTTAATAATTCTGAATTCGGATAAATATAAATTGACTTTCGAATATTCGAATTTTAAAATGATTAATTAATTGACTATTAATTAACTTTATTATAGGTGATTTTATATTTCTATAATTTTATTTTAACATTTTTATAGAAAATTGTCGTTCAAATTTTTCTCTTTGTATTTTATCGGCCGGTCGGATACTTAAGTATCTGAATCGAATCCGACCAATATACATGCTTACATATATCCTCTAAATATAACTATAAACACATTCTGGTATGTGAATTGTATCTTTTTGCTGGAGAATCATGCTTATGTTGAATAAAATAAAATTTTATTTATATTTTAAGGTTTTTTTATAAAAATGTAATGTATTATGTATACATTTAATAAATTTCTCATCTCTTTCTAAAATATAAATTCTCATATTATTATCATTTTTCTTTTCTCTTCCATTTTCACTTTACTTCTTTTCCCCGTCGTCGTAGGATTCATTTGAGTCTTTGACTAAGAATTATTTGATATTTTATCTTATTTAACATTTAAAAAATTATTTAAAACTACTTATTTAATAAAATTATTTAAATAACAAGTTTTTTATGTAAAATTTTAAAAAAATCATCAAACTCGAGTCTGACATCCAAATCGGATTCGGGTTCTATAAACCCGACTCATGCCCATTCCTACTTAGATGTACTCCAGATCGATCGAGATCCATTTTTATAAGAATTGAGTCATTAAGACGTCAGGCTGGACACAAGTAACGCTACAAAATCGACGAGTTGAGAGAGAATTGAATCACCTAGTTGCCAGGACTCTGACAACCTTCTCCTAAAATCGACAATTTACCTGATCCAATAGATGATTTGGAGGATTGACCGACTTGGGTCTCGACGCAGACCTTTTGGTTCCGTTTCCGTATGAGCCATCCGGAGATCTGACATAAAGCAAACGGAATCCTAATTCATGTTGATGGAAAGTACATGTGTACAGTCCTGTATAACCAACATACACTAAGACTCGAACCTTGGATTTTCGACAGTTCATTTACCTTAATAATGACAGTTACTAACTGAGTTAATCGAGGTAATAAATTATCAATTGATTAATTATCTAGTGCGCTTATGCTATTGTCATTGGAATAAGGTCTCTATCTCAAGAACCAACGATTCAAATATCGCAAAATTAATGTCTCATATGAATCTTGAAATAATATAGATGAATAATTAAATAAATTTTTTATAGAGAGATTAGTTTAATTATACACATTAATTACTAAAGTTTCGAAGTCTATAGTTAAAATCTCTCTGTGTATATTTCCATTAAAATAAGCAAAATTACACCTCTTTTTCGTCTGCGGAGGTGGAACCTCTCTCGTGGTGACTTTTGGAAACGCCTTCCAGCTCGTCTATCTTCGCTAAGCGGAAAGACGTGACGGCGTACATCAACCTCGCCGTAGACCCATTTTCCCTTGTCTGGGAAGTTGAGGAAGAAGAGGGACGCGATAAGGTCCGCCAATGAGAGGATACGAAAACGATGTCTTGTAGACTCCGACGAACGATGCATCACCTGTACGGATCAAATCGATCTTCAATCAGCGTATGATTAGAGAGATTATAGCTCAATTAATGACAGTCACTATTTCATTTGCCAAATATAAATCTGAAAGGAAATAAAATCAACCTTGGCTTCACATTTCTTCAATTCAATGAGAATGGAGGAGATGTGAGAGAGATCGAATTTGATCTTCTCGGACGGTACCCTGAAACGTGAGTTCCCAAGTCATACGTTAATCGAAGATCTAATCTGATCCGTACCCGTGATGCATCTTTCGTCGGAGTACATCGTCTCCGTACCCTCTCGTCTGCGGACCTTATTGCGTCCCCTTCCTCCTCAACTTCCCAAACAAGTATTATTTTCATTAATTTGGGTTAATCTCATTCTGATTGCGTTAGGTTTACAAGCCGATAAGCATGTATGTGCATGTAAATAAGACAATCCAACAACTTTTTTCAATTCATTTCCATATATCTTAGCCATACCTGGTATCCGAGTTGAATCCTACCGACATACAAGCTTACATGCCGATTGGAATTTATCTAATTATCTGTATATCCATCATCAGATAAGCATGTATGTGTGCATGTAAATAAGCCAACTTAACAACTTTCTTCAATTCATTTCCATATATCCTATAAATATACCTAGCTATAAATACATTCAGGTATATGTGAATTGTGATCTTCTTGCTCTTGAGTTAAAATGGGTGATGGTTTTGTTATCAGAATCATGCTCATGCTGATTATGTTATCTTCTATTAGTCTTTTTGGTTCCGCTACTGCTTCCAGAACCCCGCTTACATTGGGCGAGGGAGCTGGTTTTGGCATCGGAAGTGGGTTCGGAGGTGGCCTGGGAGGTTGGTTTGGTCAAGGTTCTGGTGCCGGATTTGGTACCGGCTTCGGCAATGGTCTTGGTGGTGGCGGCGACGGCAGATTGAGCCATGGAATTGGAGGAGAGGGACGTTTTGATGCAGGTGGTAGAGCTGGTGCGGGCTTTGCCGGTTCTGGCAGCGGTGGTGGCGGTGGTGGTGGAGGAGGAGGAGGTTATGCTCCTTGATTCTGAAATTAGATATATTTTCTTGCATGGATTTAGTCAGCTGCTTAATTACTAAGTAATATGAATAAAGCTAGGAAGCTTAATTAATTATAATCTCTTTAAATTCTCTAATCTAGCTGTTGATACCAAAACCCGTCCAAACGGACCATGAACCGAACAACCCACAAGGCCCAGGAGTCTATACATACCTTCTAAGGGAGGGGGTTGAGAAATGTGTAGTGTAGGAGCCCACACACCATCACCAACCATGGTCAGTTAAATTAACTAGGGTTAATCTAGAATCCACGTAATTAAAACGTGTATTACGAGAGTTTGTACTCAAATTGAATACAATAATACAACTGTTTGTAACAGAATTATAACCGTAAATGTCAACACTATAAACTAACCACCAACACACAACTCAAATCACAATTACCCACGTTTCTTTATCCATCCAATTGTCACCTGACAGATTCTTACATCATAATCATGGAGTGGGTCACGAATAAAATAAAAGCCAGGGTCTGTTTGCGAAATAAGTGGATTTATTTTAACTATACCACGTGGCGATTTGTGGAGCGTCGATTGATTATGTTGATACTTGATGTGATAAAAGATATGGGGATATTTTTTTTATTCGGATTAAATCATTGCTCTACTTTAACTTTCACTTTACTTACCGTTTAAAAGATCCGAATAGTAATATAATTTTTATTATTTTTTTATTTTATAATCGTTATCCATTTCAGAGTTTCCAATTGTCGTTCCTCTTTTATCTACCATTCTCTTCTCCCTCAAAATCCTCCGGTGGCGTCGGAAACGACGGCAAAGAGGTTAGCATGAACGTCAACACTTGGACGGACGATAACGCGTCGATGGTGGATGCTTTCTTAAACTCATCATCGGATATTCAATCTTTCAACTGGGGACTCACTCCGGCGACACCCCAAGTACATCAGCTTATACCGTCGCAACCGCAACTGCAACTACAGCCCTCATCTTCTGCAACGACCACTACTATCACCACCAACAACATCAATAACGACACTAGAAATGGTTCGTTCTTCAATCAAGACAGTCTCCAGCAACGTTTGCAGCTTTTGATAGATGGATCTATGGAGAGTTGGACGTATGCTATTTTCTGGCAATCGTCCTTCGAACCGGTATCTAATACTTCTATGCTGGGTTGGGGAGATGGGTATTACCGAGGATGTGAGGATGAGAAGAAGACCTTGGCTGTTCCGGGGACTGAAGAGTACATCGCGGTGCAGGCACATCGGAAAAACGTACTCAGAGAGCTCAACTCCTTGATTTCTGGACCTTCTACTTCAGGTGAGGATTCAGTTGGTGACGAAGTAACTGATACGGAGTGGTTTTTTCTTGTCTCGATGACTCAATCTTTCGTTACTGGAATTGGGTTACCTGGAATGGCTTTTTTCACCGGAGTTCCCAGTTGGGTTGCCGGAACTGACCAGCTAGTTTCTACTCCGTGCGAGAGAGCTAGACACGCGCAGGTTTCCGGTATGCAGACGTTGGTGTGTGTTCCGGTTGGGAACGGTGTTGTTGAACTTGGGTCCACGGAGATCATTTTTCAGAATTCAGGGATTTTGAATAAGGTCAGACTTGTGTTCAATTTCGACGTCCAAGATGGAGGAGGAGGAGGAGGTGGAGGGGGAGGGGGAGTATCTTCTGGATCTTGGATGTTACCTCCTTCTACTCCGGTCGTCTGTCAACAACGAGATAACGATCCTTCGTCACGCTGGATCTCAGATCCATCACCATCAGTGGTTAAAATCAATAATACCCCCGCCACCGTTGGGTTGTCGTCTGCGTCGAAAACGTCCGTCGTGGTTCCTTATGAGAAGGAGAATCGAATCGGCGCCGGTACCGGAAAAGAAGCTGGTGGACCTACTCAGATTCCACAGAACAACGATAATTACTTCTCCCGAGAGTTGAATTTATCCAATTTCAAGCCGGAATCAACCAGCGAGATATTCAACTTCAGCGATGCCAATAGAAGAGAACATTCCTCTGCTTCCGCCGCCACTGCCGCAGCCTTCTCATATCAGCAGCCAAATAGATCGAAAGGAAGCAACGAAGAAGGTATCCTATCGTTTTCGTCTACGCTAGTTGGAGGAAGAATATCTTCTTCAATCCCCGATCCATCCTCCGGCGCCGGCAGAGGCGCCGCCGATTCGGATCTTTCCGATATAGACGCTTCAGTGAAGGAGGTGGAAAGCACTCCTCCCCCTCCGGTTGCAGTCGAAGAGAAACGACCGAAAAAGAGAGGAAGGAAACCGGCAAACGGAAGAGACGAACCACTGAACCACGTCGAAGCAGAACGTCAACGTCGGGAAAAACTCAACCAACGATTCTACGCTCTACGTGCAGTCGTCCCAAATGTTTCGAAGATGGACAAAGCTTCTCTCCTCGGCGATGCCATTTCGTACATCAACGAGCTCCGATCGAAGATGCAGACCTTAGAAATCGACAACGAGAACCTCCAATCGTCGCTGCACTCGGTAAAGAACAAGACGGTGAATAGATCGTCCGCGGCGTCGAATGCGACGAAGTCATGCCCAGGGTTGTTGGACGTAGACGTGAGGATAGTGGATAGAGATGCAATGATCAGAATACAATGCAGCAAGAAGAACCACCCGGCGGCGAGATTGATGTCGGCGTTGATGGATCTCGATTTGGAAGTCAGTTATGCGAGCTTATCGGTGGTGAAGGACACGATGGTCCAGCAAGTTACCATACGAATGAACAACAGGATATTAACGAAGGAAAGTCTCACCGCCATTCTTATTTCAAAGTTTGCTGAATAAAAATTAGACCCTATTGTTTTCCGGTACCGGCCTGCCGGTATCTTATTTTTATAGGATGTTTTTTTAAACCTCTCCCTCCGGTATTCCGGCTCTCTGGTAATTTAAAACGATGGTAAACAAAACTACCTGACTAATTAGAAATGTACAAAACACATTAAAATGAATAGTAATTTTATTTTACTAGGTGGTGGGATGGTTTTTTTAAATTTATACATTATCAAATGATTTTAACTCAAAAAAAATAAAAAATAAAACCATCTTACTTTCATAATTTCCTCAAACTTTACTAGAATCAGTGGAAATTAAATAAAAATTACGTAAAATAAAACCATAGTAATTCAACTACTTTAATATTTACATTTTACAGTTGAGTTAATCTCCTCATATTTGGTTGATGTTATTACTTGTACTTAACTAACACATGATGTTATCTAGTTGATTGATGTTATTACGTGTATTTGACCAGTTGAGTTAATCTTTCTGTATTTTAAAACCCTAAACCCTATGTTATTAAATCTTTCATAGCAACAAGATATAAGAAGCGGGGAATGTACTACAAACTAGAAACAACATACTTAACTAACCACAGGTTCATAATACAACGTGCAGGTACGAATTGTAATAGGTTAACTATGATAAATATGAGGGCAAGACGAAAAAACAGAGAGACAACATGTGAGGACTAAGAATGGATCGTTGACAACAATACAACATGGATAGACCGATAAAAGGTGAGTTTTTTATTGACGGTAAATTCACAAATCAGGTAAAGAACCCGAGTTTTTAACCTCGCTTTCAGTCTGGAAACATATCTTACATCGTTTGGTAGGATCAATATGGAGGAGAAAGAGTCAGATAGATATCAAGATTGAACAACCACAAAATTATTTGAAACTTTACAACAATGATTGACACTAGATCTCATAAAAGGGTCAAAACATGTAACTAAAGAAGTACCTGATGTTAAAATCTAGACATGTTCTATATTCAATCCTTATCAGCAAGTGGTGTGATGTAAGTAGTTCCAGATTTGATGTAGTTAAAAGATCTTCATTTCCCCAACCAGAATCCAGATTGAAGACTCAAGATAGATCACCTACCTTGAACTGAATTGAATGTTAGTGGACCTACCATGGGCTGGACTTACCCATATTGTTATATCCCAGGAGAAACTCTTGCATCAAGCAGATGTTATTTTTTCGACCTTTTTAGAAGAGTTGATGTATGAAAAATTGATGGAATTTTCATTACTTTAGGGTTAGGGTTGGTAAATAATAATTACGTCATAATATTTTATCATCCGTCACTTTTTTTTTTTTGATAAAGTACTTAATTATAAATTAAAAGCAATTAAAATGTTTTTACAAAGATAAAGTTAAAACCAACTTTGATTAGTCGATGTTTCCTTCGTTTCTTTCAGGTTCTTCTATGTTTAGCATAGTAAAAGTATTCCAGTGTTGATAAGTCATTGTCTCATTCCTGTATTTGTATGATTTTTTGTAACGGTGTTCCTTGTAACTCTCTTTTTTGTGACGGAAGTTTCGTTGCTTTTGGCCTTATTCAAATGCGACGAAAATTTCATTAACTTTTTTTCCCTTGGAATATGGGTTAGGGTTTAATCTAGATCTTAGAAATATGTCGTAGTCGTTTTCTCAAATTAAACCACACAGTTGATTCCGTATGATATCCTAATCTCATTGAAGTCACCTGCAACGAGCTAGTCACACGGTCTGTTTTATATTAATGAATGGTACATTTTTACAAGTAAAAAAACAACGCTAATAGTTACTTTAATTAGTTAAACTAATTTTCTTGTACACATTCTATATTGTCTGGTGACCTAATCACATTGAAGTCTCCGCAATGAGCAAGTAACACAATCTATTTCGCCCGGTGTTGGATTAAGGAGAAAGTCGAGAGTGATCACAACATGAGATTAATCAATCACGTTAACTAAATTAGTTAGTGAAGTTACTACAAAAAAATAGCGTAGTTATGGCAAGCTACACGAGTTTGTCGGTCTAATTTCCCTCGTAAATAAGAGAAATTAACTGGCGCCTAGGCCGCTGGTCTAATTTTTTTTATTAAGTTGCTGGCAGCCTGGCCGCCAGCATATTATTCCCGCCTCTTATTTTCATTTGTTGATGGTTAGATCGTTGAGAATTTCAGTAAACCCTAAAATTTTCCATTTGCACCGACATGGTCCCCCGTAATTCCTGTGTGCGATACCCGACATGCCACAAATGACTTCTTCCATCCAAACCGAATGAAGTAATCTTGTGCCCATTGTTTCATTCTCCAATGATTCTTGACAATGGTCCAATTCCATTATGAGATAAATTATTGGATAAGGTTCGACAGATCGTCGACCCTCAATGTCTTACTTTTACATCTGATTCGTGTATTATCATTCTTTGTGTCGAAATTTCAAATGATATATACATTGGTGATACAGGATTCCGTACTTGATTACATCATCACTACCCGTAAACTCAAACAGACAATTCAATGAAGATGAAACGACGCGTGTAAGTTTCGGAGAACTTCAGATTAACTTTAGGACAAATTAACTTTGTTAAGTCAACTTAGAAAAGTCAACCCTGAGGTTGTTAAGGTGTTAGATGGTTACTGCCATTGTGACTAGATTACCCAAATAAGAAATCTTATAAATATGAGTTCATTTTCAATCATTAGTTAACATAATGATCTAGATTCATTGAAAAGACCACTTTCGAGAAAAGACGGATTGAGTATTGTTCGAGTGTGTTTTCTAGTGGAGTCTTCGACCCGACGATTGTTTGAAACAATCTGTGAGTACTGAGCGATCCGTCCTCATTATACATCATTGGATATTTTAATTCTATCTCTGTTTTATCCAACTACAAGTAATATTTTTACACAAGAAGATTAGTTCAACTGATTACATTAACTATTAAATTTTATCACGATATAAGTAAGGTGTAAATGGTCTGGGTCCGGGCTGGTTGACTTGGACCCGGACCCATGAAGTTGGTCTGGATTTGGGCTGAGGTCGGGTTCATAAGGAAAATGTCTGAACCCGGACCCATAAAAAATCCAGGTCCAAGTCCAATAAATAATTTTTTTAACCTAAAAAAAATCAATAAATATATACTTAAATATACAAAAATAGTTAATAAAAATAAATTATTTTAAGATATTTTTTAAATTATTTATATTTAAACCATAAATTACTAATATATTATAATATATTTATCTTAAACATTTATAATATTCAGGTCTGGGTCTGATCAGGTCTGGCTAATCTAAATCCGGACCTCCGGAACCAAACTCTTTAATGGGTCTAAAAGTAGTCTCAGTTCGATCTATTTATACCCTTAGATAAAACCGATGGTATATTATTTAACTCTATCCGTTTTCAAAAAAAAGTCTTTTTGAGATTTGACATGAAAGTTAAACCATTTACTTGGGTTCTAATGAAGATGGGCTTTTTTCGGTCTAATGGGTCGAACTTAAAGATTTTATTAAAAAAATAAAAAAAAAAACGAAAAATCAGAAAATATTAAAGCAGTTATTAGTTGACGACATCTTAGTTAAAATTTAACCACGGAGTAGGTTTGACTGTCAGTCACTATGAGACTACCCTTTTCTTTTAACTTATTACCTTCTTCCAACGGGGTTTTTCTAGGGTTTGAGCTTCTGAAACCATGAACAGATCTGGATTTTCCGAACAGAAAGCGACGGGATCATCAGAAGTGGTGCGGCCGAAACTCACGGCCGCTCTCGAAAAGCTACGGGATGCGAAGTTACAGTTGGTTTCCGTCGAATCGGCGAAATCTCGAGTTCTCGACGAGCTTTCCGACACAAACAGGCTCACCGATGAAACAACATCCAAGATTTCCGAGGTTCTTGTTGCTTTGGGGAAATCGGAGAAAGACATCGAGAACGAAAGATTCCGGGTTGTTGAACTTGAGAAAGCCAGGATCGAAGCCTCACGACGACAAGAAGATGAATGGGAGAAAATGTTAGAAACCGTTCGTAACGACCACGCGATCGACGTCTCTGCTTTGCTCTCCACGATCGATGAGCTTCAAAGGCTGCAGAAGAAGGTTCTGATGGCTACCAAAACGAAGAACCTTGCGTTTAGGGATTTTAATGATGCGATGGAGATCGCCGAGATGAATACCGATAGAGTTATTTTTCTCCATAACGAAATTGAGCGGTTGAAGAATCTACCTTCTAATTTCACGGATGAGGTTTTGGTGAGGTTGAGTCAATCGGAGATCATGGCGTATCTGCTTAGATCGGAGCTTCACGATTCACGGAATGTGGATTTGGCATTGATGTTTCAGGTGGATCGTTTGAGGGAGAAAGTTGAGTTCCTTCAGGCAAAGATCGAAGAATCGAAGATCCAAGAAGCTTCATCGTCGGAACATCTTGTTTCTACTGTACGACAATTGCAGATCAGCAGTAACCAGCTTGTAGAAGTTTCACTTGAAATCCACCGGCTTGAAGAGAAGACAGAGTCACTAGAATCACACCTCACCGGACATCAGAACAAGCTCGACGAAACAGAACACCGTCTTCAAAACACCTATCGTGAAGTATCCGAACTGAGGGAGACGGTTGAATTTCTGAAAGGCAAAATCGAAGCATTAACGAAAAGCAAGGTCCAGGCATTGAACAGCGAGAAGCTTGCGGCGGAGGATGTTCGAATAATGGCGGAGGAGAAAAAGAGAATTCAAACCGAGTTGGAGAATTCCAGAGATGAGAGTAGAACCATCAAGAAATCCCTAGACAGATTGGTTTCATCTCTCCAAGAAACATCCGCCTGCGCCAGAGAATCAAGTGAAGCACTGACATCGAAACAGGCTGAAGCGGATGATGCTGGAGTTGAGATCGAACGATCGATCCTAAAATTGAAGTCGATCGAAGAACAATACATGGGGATGCTCAGTGATATCCATTATCACGTCGCCGGCCAGAAATCCGAGGCCTATATAGCAAAATCAGAGATTGAGAGGTGGAAATCTGAGCAGGATCAAAAGGAGCAGAGTCTCTTGAACTCTCTGAGCATGTCTAAGAAAGAAGGGGAAAAGGCTAATGGTAAACTAAATGAATCTCTTGACATGCTTGAGGTTTCCAGGGCGGAAGCCATGGTGTCGGAAAAGGACAAGGCTGAGTTGCTTTTTAGATTAGAGCAGGTAAAATCAGCGGCGGTGGGTTCAATTGAAGCCATCAGCAGAGCAAAGACCAGAAGGGAGGTACTTAAGCAGGCTGTTCTTGACAAAGATAGAGAGTTACAGAGCATCTCTAGAGAGAACGACAGCCTACGATCCAGAGAAGAAATCACAGTTGACAGACTTAAAACGTTGAAAAACTTGCTTGAAGATGCATCCCAAAAGGCAGCATTGGCAAAAAAAGGCAACAAACGGGAGAGTAATGAGAACAGAGTATCTCCTCCGGTTGTAAATAAATCCCGTGTGCAAGAAGAAGAAGCAACAGTGGAATTCGTTGACAGCGAATTGCCGAAAACTATTCTGACGAAAGTAAAGCGGAAGAAGAGTCCAATTCTGAGCAAGTTCGGTGGTTTGATAAATAAATTTGGTGATTTCTGATAACCTGATCATTCAAACTCCACTATGGTCGGCTGGATGATTATATTTTTTTTATAAATGACTACGATTCACTAATTTTACATGTTTTCTTCCTCTAAATGTCTGTTGTGTGGAAATTCACCATCAACTTGCTGATCTTCCTGTTATGGATCCTGGGCATGATTGCTCCAGCACATAGAGATGACGCCGGAGATGACTCAGACTGAGGTGGTGTAAGCATCTTTGCAAATTTATCAGCTTCCTCCGGGAGGGAAATGAGATTATCGAAGCATAGATACCTTCCGAAAGAAGAGGTGTCTTCGTAAACACAGACATGAGCATCAGCAAGGAATTCAGAATCAACGGTGACGAAGACTCCATCTTCGTACATCTCCGCCGCTCCTTTCAGGTAAGGATTGGTAACCCTCACGTCGGAGTTTACCGTTGTAACCAGACCGGAGTTTATCGACACCATCTCCAAATCTCGGTCCATCGCCAGTGCCCATGCAGTCTTCTCCGCCAGAGTCTTCCCCAATGCATGCCACAGCTTAAACTTCCGACAGAAGTTAACGTCACTCCAGTTACTCTCATCGACACTCACCGACTTCCGATTCTCCTTCCAGATGACGGCAGTGGCAGAGGAAGTGAAGACAACTTTATCTATAGTGACCGTCTGAGCACATGCTTCCAGCACATTATGAGCTGCTCTGACTTCCATCTCCACAGTGTACTCCTGTAATTTAAAAAAAAAAAAAATCAGCTCAACAGTCGAAGAAAATGAGAGAGATTTGAAGCTTCTTACATCATAAACATCTTCTTGGTCCTGAGATGGTTCGAAGCAGTAGAACAAGCCGTAACAGTCTCTGACGGCGTCGACGATGCTCCGGTAGTCAAACGGATCATATCTGCACATCTTGAGTCGTTTGGACTCTTCAAAGGTCAAACCTCGGACGACATTGACATTGAAATCTCCCGAAGCTTGGGTTGCGGCGTGGACATTGTATCCGCGGCGGAGAAGTCGGCGGACCAAGGTCTTGCCAGTGTTTCCCGAGCAATCGGCAACGCAGACAGTTTTTTGCTGCGACATGGTTTTTGAGAATTACTTTGGAGGGTCGTCGGTATTTATAGAGACAGACACCGGTGACGATGGTGATGGTGATAGTGATGGAAGGAATTATGGGTGGAAGATGGTGGTTTGTAGTTAAGCTAGAAATCAAAGTCCAGAAGAACCAGTCAATTGACACTGTTTGGTTTGAAAAAAAAAGAGTCAATAAAATATCCTATTGTTTAAATATATTAAATCTCAACCATTGATTGGGACTACCTCGAGATTGGGAATTGTGATGGTTGGATGGTCTGTCTTTGAAGTATGAACGGTTGGGATTTGATATCAAAAATCTTTTCCTTGTTTAAAATAATGAATTGCAGTAATGTTGGCAAATCATTAACTCAATATCAAATTTAATTTCATATGTTTTCATTTTTCTTTCCTATTAATATTTAACCAATTCAAAATATAAAAATTGATCTTTGCTTCTTAACCGTTTGGTATTTTAAATTCAGTTGCGTTAAACTTTGAATGTGTTGCGATCTGATGGTAAAAATAATGTCTTGTATAAGATATTAACACATGTATAATGTAAATAAATATATTGCACAAAACACCGACACATATACGACTCAAAGCCAATTTAATAGACAAAATCAACTTTAAGACATATAAGTTATTCTGAATATTCGTTTTGTAAATAATTTTCACGTTTTTATAAAAAGAAATTTTGCGCGGTGTAAAATTTGAACACGTTGGTTTAAATGTTGGACCAACAACATATAAATAAATTATGATTTCGTTCCGACTACATTTAAAGAGCTTTAAATGTTGGACCAACATTAAATATCTTTGAAAACAATGTTTCGACTAACATCTTATAATATAAAATATTGAAGTTGTATTTAAATAATATTCACCATACGCCCGCCAGTCAGAGCCTCAAAGGTCACATTAAATATTTATGGATCAGCTACTAAAATCTAAAAATAGTTTGGAAAATTTTGACTCTCATCCTTCTTTTTTTTAAAGGCAATTTTTTGAAGGTCTGACCTGAGTTTTTTTTAAAGGCGATTTAGATAAAATAAGATAAAAAAATTATAAGTTATGATAAAAAAACGATTAAATAAGCAACTAAAAGTAGATAAGATGTATGAAATGAATATGACATGTTAATCCTCGGCTTGTAGGTCAGTAACCAATAGCGAGACTTTCTCCCATGTTCTGCTAGCTTTACGAGGAATCTGGTGTTCGCGGAAAGAGGTCGATCTGTCACTCGCAGTCAAAGATGTGGAACCACGGCCGCTCAGGCGCTCGCTCGCAGAAACCCAAGGCGCTCTTAGAGAACCCATCACGCTTGCTTCGCTCAGAGCAAGACGATGCTTGCTCCTCTGTCAGACGAACCGCACGCGGAGAACCCAAAAACGCTGGCACGCGGAGAACCCAAAACGCTAATACGCGGAGAACCCAAAACGTCGCACGCGGAAGACCCACCAGATTTGTTCGCTCGCGGACAGATTTCCCTCTCTCTCGGTCAGACTCCTTCACTTCGCGTGTTCGCTGTCAGAAACATCTCTCATTTGCTCGCTCTCTGTTCGTGTTTGCAAGAAATAGCGTGAAGATGACTCCTGCGTGAAAGTGAAGAAGACGAAAGATGAACGGCGGTGAGAAAAATCCCAAGAAGTAGAGGACGGCGGCGAGGGTCTGACCTGATTTTATATATAATAGAACCATAGCCCATAGGGGTGACATTCCCCGACTCCGTCTTTGGTCGGTCAGGTGATGATTTTTTTATTCAAAATTATAAAATCTTCGTCTCTAACTGTAATCTCCGATCATTTCAGAAAAATCTCCATTCCCAACCCTAGACGTGCAACGGTTCCTCTCCTCTCGTCGACCCTCCGGTCATCGTGATACTCTTACTATTAATCTCACACCATTAGTTTTTTCAATAAAAACTTTTTATATCTGGGTATTTTTTCATCCCTGATAAAAATGACTAGGTATGGATAGGGTGTCAAACGAGCCGAACCGAGCTTTTGCTTATAGAGTTAGGCTCGGGCTCGGCTCGTTAAGAAGTTATCCAGGCTCGAGCTCGTCGAGACTGGTTTGGTCGAGCTCGGACTCGAACTAATTAACCTGCAGGTTAAAATAAATAATTTGAAGACATGAGGGATCAAACCCATGATCTTTCGTATGCTAATCAAACGTTTTACCATCTGTACTACATCTCCATTTTCTCTAAATATAATATATTTTTTATTTTTTTATACTTCTTATCGAGCTTAACGAACTTGAGCTTTAGGCTCGGGCTCGACTCATTGGGCTCACGATTCCGAACTTAATGAGCCGAATTTTACTTGACACCCTAAGTACGGATACATGGAACGCGATCCTCACCCTGTCCCTCACCCCCATAAGTAACCCAATTATATGATATAATTTATTTATTTTCGTGTAAATATGTTTTTCCAATAAATAAAACAAATACATAATTTTCTTTTAAGAAATTATAATGATTTATGATTTAAGATTTAACGGGGTTCTTTTCTAAGAAATTATATTTACAATTTTACATAGTAAGGGTTTTGTGGGTTGAAATGAGCCCAACAAATAATACAACATGGCTCCAATTTTGAGTGTAATCCGTCCGGCCCATATCCCTTGAAACTAATAAAGGTCAGATAAGGCCTTTTTCTGTACAGTTTGGATAAAGTCGCCACGTTAGATTGGTACCGACTTATCTGTGCCACTGTTCTTATCACTAACTACCATCTGACGATCAGGATTCGATCATGTTTCTTCATATCCACGTGGCGAAATCGGAGTTTTCTCTATATTTAATCAGCTTTGATATTTCCGGTGAGGTACAAAATCAGTTGAATTAAAGCAGTCAGGTGGTTACTTACTTCATTCCGATCGAAATTTGAAGCGGAAATGAAAGCGGCGGTACCGTATTTGCTGTTTCGGAACTTGTCCGATCCCTCCGATTCGCCGGATGAGAAGGGATTGGTGGAGATTGGGAAGGTCGCTCAGGATCCCCACAAAGTTCACTCCAGCGATGTGTCTTTTTGTAAGATCGCCACCGGGGAAGGTGGATCTCCGTTGTCACTGTCGCCGAACTCTCTTTGTTTGAATGTTAAGGAGATGAAGAAGGCTTCACCGAGATCGATTGACTCCAGCGAGTTTTTTAGTAGGGTTTGGGGACAGGACAAGAAAGAGAGGGAGGAGGGGGGTGTAGATGATACGGATCGTGTTCTCAGTCTTCGTGATTTGACTGATGCATCTGCTGTCGACGGAGATCGTTGGAAAGGTGAGGGGAAAGTTGGAAATGTATTGATTGTCATCTTGGTTCTGTCAACAATTCTTGTGTGTTTATTTTTGTTATGGGAGAGTCAAGAGTTGTGTTTGGGACCTTTTGGTGCAGGTGAAGAAGTGGAGAAAGGAGGTTTTGGACATGGAGGTGCAGGTGCTACTTCTAGTTCTGCTGTTGGAGTGTCACTGGGATAGTGGTATACCAATTCACTCTTTTAGTGTGTTTTTTCTTCACTTTCCTTCGCTTGTTTTAGAATTTATTTTGAAAACCTTAACCTATAGATTTTTTTTTTGAAGTAAACCTATAGATTTTGGTTTGAATGCTTTTTTAAGTTCATTCATAATCTGTGAATCAGAGTTAGCAAGTAATAGTAAAGAGCTTTTTGTTGATTACAAAAAGTTGAGGGTTTAGGGTTTACCATTTGCAAAAAAAAAGAGACAATGTTAAAAACTTATAATATGATCTCCTAAATTGGCCATTGAGAACACCTCCTCAATGTCTCTATCTATCATAAAATATCTCTTAATTGGGCATTAATGGGGACACATTAATTCATTTTTTTTTAAGCCAACAACTAATTTGTGATTTGTTTTCCTGTTGGATAATGAATTGATGATTAATGTAATGATATTTAATAAAAGGATGGATGGATAATGGCAGTTTTGGATTTTTAAAAAACTTGTGAAAATATGCATTTAACCTCAAGATTCAACTGTTTTTAACCAAGATTAGAGTTAAAGTATATATATACACACACACTCACTAACTCATTAAGATTGTAGAAGATCTTGCCATATGATTTTGAGTTTATCTGGTAAATATTAAAATCCAAATTAACCGTAGATGAAATGAGGAATATTACTTTTGAACTATTGGCCGAACTAGATTTTTCCGCTGTTGGTTTTGGGTGTTTTAGAATTTTCTGTTGAAGCTTGATTCCAACTAAATAAAGGTGTATTAAAACACATTCAATCCAGATTTCAGAAATCCAAAAATATGTCTAACTGGTATTCTAATTTCTAAATTAGCATTTTATAGTCTGTACACATAAATGTGAGTCCCATCTTAATCCAAAATTATGACTCCCTTTAATTTGATATTGGTATTTTACTGCTCTTGATTTTTGTGGCAGGTCCAGTTACAGTAGAAGAAGAAGAAAAAAAAATTCGTCGACTTGAATCCATCAATCAATTTGGTTGTTTTCTATGAATGTGTAATTTGTTGTTGCTGTTTTTAATTTTCAAGTTAAGACAAGAATACAATATATTAAGTAATATTTTAAACTCTGCTCTTTATTATCAATTTTAATTGCACTTATTTTGTCTTCTAAACTGTGCAAAACATTTCTTTTTCTATGCTTTTTATACAGACTAGAATCTGCAGAAAAAAAAGAATCTAGATGACTAGATCTACATTATTTTCTTTTAATTGAATATTTGGAAACACTCCCAGTCTCCAACCAACCATGGTTTGTTGATTAAATTGCAATTTGCAAAGAAATGTGTGAATCTTGATACAACACACATCCCACCTGTGACCCTGTGTTCCAATGTACAGAGCAACAAAAGTTGGCTCATTGGATCAATAAGTTCTCTCTTGATTAGATATTATTATAAGATAAATTGAAGTCGATGGACATCAATTATCAATGAAGAATGTAAGCTCACCTATCAATTATTTCCATCATTCAACCATAAAAGAATGAATTTGGCAAAGGAATAGATTGAAGGAGAAACAGCAGAGATCATCCTAAGCTAGACCTTGTGACTTCATATGCCAAAAAACAAGCAGCATTAGCAGGAACACTACGTCCCATGGCCGGACCAAATCCTTTGTACAAACCCTTGACACCTTCTGAAGATAAAATCTTCCTGAATGCATTTATTGAACCAGAATACTTTGGATTCTGGAAGTTATCCACTTGGAGAACACTCTTCACTACATCAGTTGGGTAGACTATACCCCAGAAAGCCGCACCTCCCACACCTCCAGCTAAGATAAGAGAACCTCTACCAAGCTTTGAAGTGTCCTTCCCACCAGCCAGGAATTGCTTGACGGCTTCGTACACACCAAACATCAAAGCATTTCCAGGAATCTCACGTCCAAACGTTGGAACTAGCCCTTTGTACAGACCTCGTATACCACCTTCGGATTTCATAACATGTTTTGCAACGTCCATAGGTCCTCCGTATTTTACCATAGTAGAAGAACCTCCCATAGCACTCTGAGCTTGCAATCTGCACTTGATTAACTCAGTTGGACAAGCTAGAAATGAAACTGCAACTCCAGCACCGGCTCCTGCAACAAACTGCTGACTGATTGAGAGTGGAACTCCAGGTGCAGATCGAAGCAGTAACTCCATTTGCCCCCTCACTGTAAACAGAACAGCATTGAATGCTGCAACAGTGGCTAAAGGAGCACCCATTCCTTTGAACAAACCTGTCGATCCTTCGGCGGAAATTGTTTGCTTTACAGCATCCATGGCACCTGTGTATTTGGGCAATTGACCTGGAAGTGGTGTGGGCATACTCTGAAGCTTGACTTTGATTGTATCAAATGGATGACCAACAATCAATTGAGCCGCACCTCCCACGGTCCCTGCCGTCAAGTCCTTCACTATGTCACCCATCTGCGAGCAATAAAAAGGCGGCAAAAGAATAAAGATCTACCGAAAATGATATCTCAAATTTCTTCTTCCATGTCGATCGATGAAGGTCCGATTCAAATCCAAGCACAGTGATTCTAAATTCTAACACATCTCAATTCAAACTCTCTCTTACACACATCAAAGATAAAACCTGATCCAGCGGCGGAATGAGCACCGCACAGGCGTCGTGGGGATTATATTTAGTAAATGCTATGAAAAGAATCAAATAGTAGAAATAGAAAAAACCTCAACAAATGCCGAAGATCGTCGGCGCCTGACTGCGGCGGTAAACGTCTTCTCAGTGGAATCGGGAAGAAACAGATGGATTTGAGATCCCAAATCCCCAAATAATATCCTCGTCACTCCCCTCAATATAACATCGCCTTTGTGCTGTCTGACTAGTGACTAGTGACCACAAGCTGGTCATGGGTAGGACAATACCCGACCCAAACCCGACTTTTTTTTTTTTTTTTGTAAATATTAAAAGTTTTAATTAAAGATAATGAATGTTTTGAAATATAATTGAATAGAAATAGAAAAATAGAGTGAGGTTGATATTGTGATTTCCACTATATCGACCTCTTTTTTTGATAACGGAGGGTACCTTTCTACAGATGTAGAGCTGTCAACTTTCGAATGATATACCAGAATCACATAATATATATATCATCGAGTAAATTTAAGTGGAAATGTACAAAGTAAAATTCGAACTCTGGACTTCAGAAACTTTAATAATTTCTGAAATCAATAAGCCAACATTACTTTGTAATATATCGACCTTCTCTTATGTAGCTATCATTTCTGATGCACTAGCTAAAAATTAGGCTTTAGGAGAGTTGTCTCTCAAACCTGCAAAGTAATCTTTTTCGATTGTAAACCATATTCTTTATTAAAGATATCAGCTTTAAAAGATATTTTACAGTTTTTTACAGTCTTTACTAGAGTGTCAAGTAAAGCTCGGCTCGTTAAGCTCGGGTTCGCAAGCCCAATGAGCCGAGCCCAAAGCTCAAGCTCGTTAAGCTCGATGGGTTCGGTAATAAGTATAAAAAAATATATTATATTTAGAAATAATGAAGATGTAGCATAGATAGTAAAAGGTTTGTTTAGATAACTCCTTAACGAACCGAGGCTAACTCTATAAGCAAAAGTTCGGCTCGTACTTTATTATATCAACTAGTACTTTATTTGATACCCTAGTTTTTATTATATCAACTAGTACTTTATTTTTATTTTTTATTTATTTTAAATAAAAAACTTTATTTTAATCTAATTATGTAATCTTATAATCAAAATTCCAGAGTAATCTAATGGTTTTTATTTTTGAAAAGTATAACTGTAATATAAGTATTAAGACAAATTAAAATAAGAAAGTGTGAATATAAAAGTATTTCCAGATTCCAGAATGGAAGAAAACCAAATTATTTATTGTGTGTTAGACTATTAAAATTGTTCATGGAATCACGGGACAGAATATTGCCTATTGGAGAGAGTAATAAAATGCTCTCTCTATATGTGACTATATCTATGGTCTATGGAGGTACGAACGATAACCGAATTATTATTTAATCAACGTCGACGGCAGCGGGACGCGGAAAGTCTTGTTCCATTCCAGACATTTCACCGTTAACCTCCACAATCTTGGGTCCATATTCTTTTCCACCGAAGTAGTAACACTTTGCAATGATGGGATAGCATATGGATTCCAGATCCATCATCTTGTCCAGGAACTCATCGGCCTCTGCGAGCTGGTTGTTGTCAAGCCAACTTATCGCATCATTGACCGCATCCTCGATCATCTTCTTGTCCGATACATGGAACCGCGATGAGTATTTTTCCTGATGGATGTTGCTCATCATATTGTATGCGTATTTCTCCAAAGCGTTCTTAGCTTCAATCTTCTTCTTGTGTTCCATGTCCTCTAATCTGTACTTCTCAGCCTCGAGGACCATCTTCTCGATCTCATTCTTGCCGAGTCTTCCCTTGTCGTTGGTGATGGTGACCTTAGCCTTTATTCCATTCGTCTTGTCCTCGGCTGATACGTTTAGGATACCGTTGGAGTCAATTTCGAAGCAGACAATTATCTGCGGCGTACCACGTGGAGTTGGGGCAATGCCGGTGAGGTTGAATTTACCCAGAAGATTATTGTCTGTTGTCCTCGGTCGCTCACCTTCGAAAACCTTAATCAACACAGCAAGCTGATTGTCTGCGTATGTGGAGAAGACCTTCTCCTTCTTTGTGGGAATGATGGTGTTTTTGGGAACGAGCACAGACATCATATTTCCGGCTGTCTCGAGACCGAGTGACAATGGTATGACATCCAGAAGAAGAAGGTCACGGACCATCTTATTATCCTCTCCATTCAAAATGGCAGCCTGGATGGAAGCACCATAGGCAACGGCTTCATCGGGGTTAATGCTCTTACAGAGCTCTTTCTTATCGAAGAATTTCTTTAGAAGTTGCTGCACCATGGGAATTCTGGTGGATCCACCAACAAGAACAACATCATCTATGCACATCTTGTAAATCTTTGCAGCCCTTAAACACTTCTCCACTGTCTCTATACACTTTATGAACAAATCCATGTTCAGCTTTTCGAATTTGGCACGAGTGATTACGGAAGAGTAATCGATGCCCTCGTAGAGAGATTCGAGTTCGATTGAGGTTTGAGTTGTGGATGAAAGTGTCCTTTTAGCTCTTTCGCAGGCTGTCCTCAGTCTCCTAAGAGCCCTGGCATCGCCTGA
The DNA here is from genome assembly GCA_001185155.1 of Zostera marina. NCBI lineage: Eukaryota > Viridiplantae > Streptophyta > Magnoliopsida > Alismatales > Zosteraceae > Zostera > Zostera marina. The sequence continues at coordinate 668,733 of LFYR01000980.1, read as the reverse complement.
AATGTCTTTCTTTTTCTTCTTCTTAAACTCCTGAATAAAATGGTTCACCATTCTGTTATCAAAATCCTCTCCTCCCAGATGAGTGTCACCTGCAGTTGCCTTGACTTCGAAAATTCCCTCCTCTATGTTAAGAATCGAGACATCGAGAGTACCTCCACCAAGATCGAAGATCAAAACATCCCTCTCCTCTGGTATGGAAGTCGTCTTGTCAAGACCGTAGGCAATAGCAGCAGCAGTAGGCTCGTTGATTATGCGCATCACATTGAGACCGGCAATAGCTCCAGCATCCTTTGTAGCCTGCCGTTGCGAGTCGTTGAAGTAGGCTGGCACGGTAATAACAGCATTGTTCACACTCACGCAGAGGTAAGCTTCTGCAATCTCACGCATCCTTGAGAGAATCATGGAAGAGATCTCTTCTGCTGAAAATAACTTCTGCTCACCTTTGTATTCGACGGAAATCAAGATCTTCTGTGCAGGATCTGAAGTGATTTTAAACGGCCAAAGTTTCATATCATTTTGAACAGAAATGTCTCCGATCTTACGACCGATGAGACGCTTAGCATCTGCAAATAATTCACCAATTCGTTCAACAAAACAAATTAAACCACATCATATCATATCAATCCAAGCAATAACGACGATCGATAGACGATAAGACGATAACGATGTAAATTAACGAAGAATGTGTTGTTGATCGGGTTGATGATTAAGATTTAAGAAAACAATCTATATGGATAAGAAGAAAAATCACAGACGACGCTTCAAATTAATATTACTAAATTAGAATAAAAAACTGCTCACCGAAGACTGTGTTGATCGGGTTCGTTGCTGCTTGGTTCTTAGCAGCATCCCCGATGAGCCTCTCCGTATCCGTAAAGGCAACGTACGATGGCGTCGTCCTGTTACCTTGATAATTTGCGATGATCTCAACACAATCGTGCTGCCAGACACCAACGCAAGAGTAGGTCGTTCCTAGATCGATGCCGATCGCCGGAGCTTTGGCCGTCATTAGAATGTAGAATCAAAGTCGTTACGAAAATTGAAAAACGGTAGTTGATGCTGTTTTCTGTTTGATCGCCGTTTAGTCACTGGTAAAAAGAGACTGGTGGTTTTATATAAAATTTCTAGATTGTTCTCGAAACGAGAATTATCTCTACAGGGCGAGTTAGTAATAGCATATGGTGAAATTACAACAAGAGCCCTAAACTTGTATAAATTAAAAAAGTTTGTAACAGCAATTTAGAAATAAAAGAAAATTAAGACATAAAAATAACAGGTTTAAAACTAATACTACATTCTTGCTTCCTTCCATCCATAGATATCAAGTGATCGATGTTGTAATTGACCATAGGATTCTCCATGTTTTCGATCTGTTCTTAACAAAATCTACATCCTAATTAACCTAAAATGGTACACCTAATCTTAAACTGGGTAGGGCAAGGATTTCTAATCTAATGGATACTTTTTTTGAACTGATTGCAGTTTTCAATATGGAATTCTATCAAATAGGGACATTCATCATATGTTTCTTCATATGAACTAATCACAAGTCATAATTGATAGTGTGTGGACTTACAGACTGATGCTCACACGACACACACTATCAAGTGTTATCTCTTTTTTCTCTCTGATTTCCAACCTCCCCTCCCTAGGAGTCCAGAGAGGGTATTTATACTGTGATCGGCCCTTATTTACTCCATGGGGTAACCTCGACCCAGAGATCTTGGTCTTGCCCAGCTCGGCACACGGGTTGTGACGTGTGGTCCATGCCATGGTGACCATGGTACCAACAACAACACATCTCTTTTATCAATAAATCAATCATTAGAAGTTTGGCAATCTAGTAACCTGTTTGCTAATAACTTAATACAATTCTACATATTTGAAGAAAGATGTCAAAGAAAGTGTGTGTATTTAGACAACAATCATCAAATTTGATGGCAATCTATGGATTAAAGACATAGCATTTATTCAAAGTCGAATAAAAAGTTATTAAAGGGAAATAACAATGTATTTGTTGAATAGAATTGTAGAAACTATAATATCAAAAAAAAAAAGAAATCATATTATGATTGAAACGACTACCAACTCCCATACATTTCTCTCTACTCAACGAGGCATGCAATACAAATTGTGGCTTCTTTTATAATATATACACACACATAACAGATAAACAGCCATTATCTTTGCATTCCTAAAAAAGGATGACGGTGGTGATGAATGAAGATAAAAACTGAAACATTAAAAACACTTCTCTGTGGGTTATGAACAGATGGCGATTAACTCAACTCTTTCTGGCAATATCCATTGCATGATAAATTACCAGATGTTATTTGTCTTCGACATTTTCAAGCATCAATAATTTTTCCAAACAGAACAAACGAAGTGCGTTTCTCTGACAAGACCTGCTGCTCTGTTTTTATCAAATTATTGTCTTTGGGTAAAGGTGCAGCAAGAGATAGGGATATATCAGGTGAAACATTATCTTCATCGGTGGATGCATGCAGAGTAATAGCATGATCAGATGAATTATGGTCATTACCAACCAATGATGGAACAACAGACGGGCTTTTCTTGGAATCCACTGCTACTGGTAATGGAATATTTTTTTCCAGTATAGTTTCAGTAAGAGAACCCCAATTCACAGGAGAGGGGTAACTTTCAGAATTTTTATAGTCGGTTAACTTCATCTTCTTGTTCACCCTTTGACTTTGATCAAACGAACAAGTTTTATTTTGTTTCTGCGGCATTGCTTTATTTAATGAATCACTGGAATCTTGGTCCTGATAACTGTGGATCTAGGAAATTACGCATCATGCCGTGCCTTGCATCCCAGGGAACAGATTCCCCGTGCACATCATTTTCCTGTGGTTTGTCTTCGACAGGCACAGTTTCGAGTTCAATGAAAGACACATTGGCCTTTGTTCTTTCATTCTCATAACCTAACAAGTTCTGCAATCTATTTACTGCAGAAGTTTCTAGAAATGGGACTTTATTCTTACAGGAAGAGTTAACTACACCACTTGCCTGAACATTTTGTGGGAACTTACTTTGGTTTTCCTGAGAATGCTTCATGGATTCCTGCATAGTGCATACCAATACTTAATGGTTAGTTTAGTAATTTTAGATACTTCAAATATTAGAGTTTGGTAGTTCAACATACTTTTAAACAAAATAATAACAAATATATGGTTGAATGAATACTGTTTGATAAGTCTTTACCAAGGAAATAGTGCAGTCATTCAAATCTGAAAAATGCAGTCGGTCAGCATCACACCCAACTGGATCAACAATCTGCTTCTTATCTGAAAATGAACATGTACGTTGTTTCTTTAATGAAGAGGTATTATTAAGGACGTCTTCATCATAAAGCCTGTGATCATCTTGAAAATTTTCATTTAAGTCATAGTGAAACCCTTTTTTCTGAGTTCCACATGATGGAAGTTTATCCAAATCCATAGATCTTGTCGACTTGGTTTCTTCATCCATCTTGACTTGAATGCCAGATGTGGACAATTCCTCACCTCCTTGCTGGATGGAATTTACATTCAATGTAATAGATGAATCATAGAGCTTTTGAGAATCAGGCTTTTGCTTAGAATAATTTACACTATTCCTTTTGAACACACCCCATAGATAATAAAACCCATTCCAACCTGGCATGCATTAAAATAATTTGTGATAAGTAACAATAGAGAATGAAAGGGATATTTCGCAAAAGATGACTTGTATGTGCTAGAAAATAAAACAAAAGCCCCGTGTAGTTTATTTTTCAAGTCTGCTATCATGATTAGCGATTTTTCGTTTCATTAATGAAAATTATTTACCAAATGCAAAAAAGATAACATTAAGGAATTGAAATTTGTAAGTATAGCAAATATAATTATATATGTGGAAAAAGTGTTGCATACACTGAGATTTTTCAGGTAACTTGTTTGATGGGAATATGAGTAGCTCAAATCCATTAAGCTTCCCTTTAAGAAGCAAATCATTCTTCAACATATTGTCAACTAGCTTTGTATAGTACTTCTGATGACTGCAAATTTTGGGAAAACAGAATGTAAATGGAATACGATTTATTGAGAAAAAGAAAGAATGAAATGGTTTTCTAAAAAATAATACCTTTCGCTATCTACAGCATAAAAAAATAAAGCAATATTCTCATTGGTAAAAGACTTTTGTCGAAACTGTAAAGGACACGCAATGCTACAAGGCACTTCTTCTAACTGAATGTTGCTAGGGAAAGAGGAAGTTACATCAACAACTTTTGCAGAAGCAAAAGAAGAAATATGTGCTTGGACGCCATCACAGAGATGACAAAACTTTCCACTTCTGTGAATTTCAAAACAACCTCTGCAATGTGGATAAATTCAGCATGTCATGACATGGACTTCAAAAATGATTCAACAAAATAATATGCAAAGTAATTTAGACTAGCAAATTAAAATAGAGAAGTCATACTGCCATATCCATTGTTTCTTTGGAACTGCTAAAATTTCTGACGTGAAAATATCTAAGGATGCTTCTTTAGTCAGCACTTCCACTAGTGGCTCAGATTTCGATAAATTTGAACTAATGATTGAATTACTTCTAGGAGAAGAGGCAACATTCATTGGCTGTACAGATTTAAACTTGATTTCATTTTGATTAGTAATCGGGTTAACATAACTTGTAGATTTTCCAAAGCTTTCTTGAACACTGGTCCCTACTAAATTGGACAAATTTCTAGAATGAGAACTATCCAGCATTGTATCTTTAACCGGAAGAGTCTTTTTCGAATTAGCACTTGGCAACGATGATCTTTCAATTTGATCCGATCTATTCTGAATCCTACACTTGGAGATAGATGCTTCGATGATATCTTTCCATCTGTTGGGTTTATTGACTGTATTTCGATTTCCCGTAGGCTTAAGAGCTGTACAACGGATTTTGTCAATGGAGCAGGACTGTGTGGCATGACCTGTTTCATTACATCTTTGGCATTTTACAATTTTACCAGTAGAAATAGTTGGCCTTGTATTTCCCAAGGAAATGGATTTGTTTTTCATATCATGACTGGTTGGTTTACATGACTGCGATGAACCAGGAAAAGATACTCGGTCAGATATTTTATCAGTTGAACATGAACTTTGACTTTTTCTGCATTGTTTTTGGTCTTCAAGGGTAGATGGCTCATTAGAAGAACCATTCTTTTCTGAATATGAAGTTTGCTGCTTCATTTTGTGAATTGCAACTAGATAAAAAATTAGATCACAAAGGATTAGAACACAAAAAACATAAACACGGAAATGAAAAACATATAACTGATCAAAAAGAAATTAATAGTCAGTTGCAATATAGCATGTTTTTTTACCAGAACTATGTACATCTGGTCCCTCTTTATTTGAGATAAGAATGTTTGCTTCTGGTAAAACACACAGATTTCTATCATGAACAGAAGCTTTTGGCTCTTTTTTCGAACATGATGTTCTGATAGGAGGAACTAGTGATGAGCTTATACGGGGATGATCTGTGAATGATTTTTTTCTTTCTAGTACACTTTTTTCTTTACCTTGTGTCAAGATTCGTGCATCACATGTTTGATTTTTAACTATTGAATCTACATGTACGTGATTGGTTCGTGTGCTTTTAAATGATTCAGATTTGGAAATCAGCGGAATCCCTTCTCTTTTACCATCAATTTTTTTGGTAGCTTCCCTCAACAATTTTGTCTTTGGAGAAACAATATCTGTGACAGATTTGTTTTTCGGCTTTAAATTGTTAAAAGAAGATTTAGAGACAATATCTACAAGAGAAAAGCATAGTCAACAAATTTCTAAGAGTAATTTTTATAATCCAAATCCCTGAGAAAAATATTTACTACATAAAATCTTACCTCGAGGAGAACGAATTTGAGCTTGGATGCCTGACGATTTAAGGCCAGAAAGAGTGGGTGCATTCCCTACAAAAAGTGGATTGTTTACACCAATAACGTTACTTGGTTTCACTTTCGCAGCAGTGACAGCACCCAGACTATTCAAAGAACTTTCACATGTGGATTTTTCCACAGTTAAATTTATTGGTCCAGATGGCTTGCCACTCGGACTTTTATTTTCAAATACCTTTCCACATGTTGAAGTGACCTCCAGATTATCTAAAATTCTATTGCTTGCAGAAATTGAATTTTGAAATTCTTTTCCCGACTGTGATACGGTAGACACTTTGTTGTCAAATTTAGATATATTCTTGGGAGGGACACTAGTTGCAGTGGATGTCTTTTTATCTGGTTTAGACAGATCATTTGAGGGGATAACATTTCCAAAATCTTTTGTTTTTTTATCGAGTATAGGACCAATAGAGACTCGGCATACTTTTTCTGATAAAGCCACCTTTTTATTTTCAGAATCCTTTTTGAGCTTGCATTCTTCACACAACCAATCACCTTTTGGCAACTCAGTCATCATTATACGCATGCAATAACTGAATCATGGAAAATCGTTAGTTATTGGTAATGTTATTTAATTAGCCAAAGGGAAGAGAAAAAATTCGAACCAAATTCCATTCAATGTTGTCAAATAAATCAATAAAAAATGTGTTGTCAGGTCCACACGAATATTTGTGAACTTTGAACCTTCCATGAGTGTGGCTAACCATAAAGAGCTAGTTGACAAACATCTCATTTGGGAACAAAATCTTAAGAGGAACAATTGCTGGATTCCACAAATTAAACCTTAAAATGGATACGAATTTAGATGAGGATGTCTAATCTGTGTTCATATTGAAATAAATAAAGCTTACATATGCTCCGCACCATCGCTACATCTACTACAAATTGCCAGTGCTTCTTCACGGCCTGCATCGCCACATATATCACAAACTTTCACCTGCATCAAAAATGACAAATTTAAATTTAAATCGACACAATACATCCTCTCTAAAAAATGCCTTGCTTGGTAATATAAATTCCACAGTTGGTATATACAATATGAATATGCCTCTATAAAAGTATAAATCAAATGATAAATGAATCATCTAGAAATATCAATTACAGTAAGGCGTCTTAAAAATAAGCTTAGTATGAAAATACCAGTTTTATGACATTACAAATGATAGAAATTAATATAAATGAAGATTCTTAAATAACAATAAAAAATTATTTCAATTATAGGATAGTCGTGGACACTATTAGATCATTACTTACTCGATCTCTTTCAGCAAATATCGGTATCATACAGAATATACTTAAATATAATGATCAAACAAAGAAGTGTATTTTAGGGAAATCATTAACAATTACCTTGCCACTTGTCTTTTTTCATTCTAAAATCAATAAAAGTAGTGTGACATTTATTTTAAAAGAGAAAAAAAATCCATCTGAAAATTATGAAAAATTAATAGTCGAATATCTAGAAGTATTGAACTAAAGTATCAAATTATAATGTATCTGAAGTAATATCAAAATCCTGGTTTTCTATGCGCCGCATAAACGACCATGCGGTTTTCCAGACCCCCGCATAGATATTCTATGCGTTTGCGGGTCTGGTGCGGGTCGGTTCAACGGGTCGGTTTGGGTAATAGGGTTTTACCCATAAATAATAATAATAATAAATTAATTTTTAAAAAAAAACGCATAGAAAAATAACCCTAAGTTTCCCCCTCCCTTCTGTCGGACATTAACGGACCAGGCTGACCAGCAGTAGAACTCCGGTGAGCGTTCCTTAGAGCTGAAGTTGAAGAGGATGTTGAGCAAGCTCCTTAGAGCTTAGAGCCTTAGACTATTGTTAATTATATAGTTTTAGACTTTGTTATGCAATTTCTATTTACTATTTAGACTTTTAAACTTTATTGGGTCATTGGAACACTTTTTTCTATATTATATTATTCATACAACATGCAAATATAACATGTCGCATATTTATGTATATGCGCGTATATGCACGCATATACTTATATGCTTAAAATGCCATCGCATGAACGCATAGACGCATAGAAAACCTTGATCAAAATTAACAACAAATGCTACATATTTACCAGTAAGTTAGTTACCTACATCCTCCAATATATCTGATTCACTCTCGTTTTCTGAAACTTGATGAGGCTCTGTTGAAGGTTCTGATGGTTTGGATCCAATAGCAGCATTTGTCTTTTCATCTGTATTTCTATTGGAATTGACCAGTCCAAGGGGCACTTTCTCATTATTTGCAATAGCTATGTTTTTAACAATTTTTCCATCTTCATCATTAAGCTCTATTACAATATCTTGGGAAACTTTAGTATTGTCTGAAGTTGATTGATGTCTTAAGGAACTAAACTTTTCTTCAATCTTTTCAGAGCCAAAACCAGAACCACCAAACGAAGAATTTTTAATCTGAGAACTATCATCTATTTGTAAACAATCTGACTGATGAGGTTTCTTAGAGAGAACATCATTTTCTGTATTATAACCGGAACTGTACATCAATGATTCATCATTGTTATTGGGCTCATCTGAATTCCCATAGCCATTTTCTGGCACATCATTTACACCTAGAGAAGTTTGGATCTGCTGGGTCTTTTTAGAATTTTTAGAAGGCAAATTACCAGTCAGAACTGAACTGCATTGCATACGTTTCAGCTCTGAATCCGAATCAAGAAAACCAATACCATCAATTTCCCTTTTCAGTTTAGAATTAAAAGAAATATTATCCCTACGACATCCCTGTCCATTTTTTTCTTCACCTTGAATAGATACTGATTGAGAATGAAGATCGACATTAGCTTTACTCACAGATGAGAGCAAACTTTGGGTATTAACACTATGAGGATCTTCGGATTTTATGTCCATCCCATCTGCAGAGCTAGATTCGTGAACTAGAAATACTTTTGATGGCACATTGACATCCTTAGATGCATCGTCGTGAATCTTAATAGTTATCTTACTTTCAGCATTTTCAGTCAGGTGGTGACTGGAAATTACACTGAAGTTGCTTCCCTCACTGGTTTCATGCTCTCCATTGTCACACGGTCTGCACTTGCAAATTGGTTCTCCTTCACAATTTACACAAGAAAATTGATCAGTTTCTTTTTTTAAGTTGATTTCTGAAAAGGTTTGCTCAACATTTGAATCCATTGGAGACTTCATCCCAAGGTGCATACAAGATGAACAAGGAGCAGCACATACATTACACGTCCCTGAAACAACTCTTTTATTACAATCATCATTTACAAGATACTTTGAAGATCTTTTCTTGAGCTGGCATTCCATCTATAAAGAATTTATGAAAAAATATTAAATACAAAAATAAAAATAGAGGGGGGGAGTTTGAAATGATAACAAAAAATGCATATATTTGCAATATTTGGGAATCAAGTTATATACTTATATATGATAAGTACAAGAGAATTTGGAAATTCACTTCACTTTGATGGTTATGGGGATTTAACTCCCAACCTCTTGTATTGAAAAAGTTCTTTAGATAAAAGTTAGAAATAAATGAAACAAAAAATGCATATATTTGCAATATTTGGGAATCAAGTTATATATATGACAAGTACAAAAGAATTCATAAATTCACTTCATTTTAATGGGTATGGAGATTGAATTCCCAACTTCTTGTATTGAAAAAAGGTCTTTACTCTTTATCATTACTACATAATGAAAATTGTTAAAGACTTCACATTAAAATGTTGGCATCATAAAATTTAAAAATTCAATTCAGAAACACTGGCCAATTATTAAATTTCTGCTAATAGCTTTACTGAATCAGCAGAATTATCGGTATTCGTTTCATCCATGGGACCATGATTTGAAAAGCTCCCTTCCATTATTGTTATCTAAAAAGAAATATCATACTGATAAGCAATGTAAAATACAAAATCATTTAAATCAGCAAGCCAATTGACGGGACATTAAAAATAACAACAGTCCTCAAATAAACAGACATTAAAAATATTCACAAAGAAAAAATACTAAGCACTAAGCACTTTACTTTTTGAGGATGGGGTTTCCTCTGTTTAAAAAAAAACTATGTATCAAACATGCAATTGCACTGATGAGTGGAACGATCTTAAGCACAGTAGCATACCACAATATTAGGACTTCTGTGCAGTGAGTGAAGCTTCTCATAACCGCAAATTAAGTATAAAAAAAAACTTTTTTTGCCCCCTAGATAAACCATTTTGATAAAAAAAAAACGAATGTCCATTAAATAAAAGTATATTTCCCTAACAAAAAAAGAATCAATTTGTAAAAAAATATTGCAATTGTTATCCTACGTACTTCTATCTGGTTAGGAACTTCCTGCAGTTGCATCCTAGATTTCCATATTGACCTGCACTTCTCTCTTATTATTCACCACCCCTTCCAAATCGTAACTGTATCACTCACTAATCACCGATAAAGACGTTATTGGTATTGGATTGGATTGGATTGACCATATGGAAGAAAAAATGGCAAATTTCAATTTTTGCTTCTAGGCCTCGCTTCTCGGAACGGGAAGTAAAGTAAAGGAAAGGAGGGGAATAGATGTAGATAGCCAGATTGATCTGATCAGAAAAAAATCTTAAATAGGCAAAAGAGATTTGCAATTTAATTAGAATATAATATATATAATTAGAAAAAAAAATAAAATCCAGTAAATATATTTACGAATAATTATGAATTCCAAAATTCCGAAATAATCTCTACGAAAGATGAATCTTTGATTTCGACATTGAGTGATTCGTAGTTTCATACCCGTCGACGACGACTTGACGGATACGACTACCGGCTGTTGGAGGCTGTGAGAACTAGATCGATCAATCGATAAATCAGAAATCTGAGAACACTGAATCGCCAGAAGTGGAGTTTGTGGATGATGGGAGTGAGAGAGATGGATCGAGGCTGATGGCTGAACGAAAACGCGGAAGACGGATTTTGGGAGATTTCTTAGAGAAATCGTCAGACAGAAGGGAGATATATATAGATTAATTTTGATTGAGGGTTTGAAGATGGGCGGGGTCATCTACAAGTTATTATAATTTTCTGGACACTTCTTCGTAATTTCACCATTAAAAAAAGTTAACCCTAAACCCTAAAACACATTTAATCAGTTACTTAATAGGAGAGTAAACTACATCCCAGTTATATAAAATACGACTAACCCTAACTCTCAAAAAAATTTAATAGTTATTGTGATCGAGTGTAATTGTCCCTACACTAAAGTATCGGGTTTCTTGTAGTTACTGTGATGAGGGTTTGATTGACTCACACTGACGCATCGGGTTTCTTATAATTATTGTGATCAGGGTTTGATTGTACCCGCACTGAAGTATCGGGTTTCTTGTAGTTACTGTGATCAAAGGTTTGATTGACCCGTCTCATTTTTGTGATTAATATATAAATTTGATTTTTTTGTCAACGGTAAAAATGAGACGGGTCACGGGTAGGTGTCCTTGCCCCGTTTCTCTCCGAGGACGGGACGCCCAGGGGGCATTAAACAAGGTGAGGCAAAAGAAGAAGAAAAAATATCTTTTGCCTTTCACAAAGTCTATAAATAGTGGAAGAAATTCATCATTTGGTAGATTTTTCATAACGATCGATTATTTCCGAAACTAAAAGTAGAGTGTGCGACTAAAGAACCAGAGTATTCAGTCAAATCGACTAGTAAGACCCTTGTATCAAAGTCAACGATCAACCGATCTGAAATCGACCAGATTGATCACTGATTAGGTTCCCACCCTCATCAAAAATTAATTAAACACTTAACATCGAGGAAAAAACAATATTGGCTGCTCATGCGCCAATAGAGTTTCCCGACTATTGAAGGATAACACCATTGGTGGTAAGGGTGTCGATATTGTATCCCAAACTTGGGAGAAAACAATACTGACGGCTTTAACGCCAATAATATTTTCAAATCCAAGGTACGAACATCAATGTCAGCTCATCATTAATATTGGTGCTAGAGCCGTCAATAATGAAATCAAAACATAACCGTTGAACTCCCTTCCATACCTACTACTCATGTAGTAGAATCAAAGCGTCCTACTGATACATCGCCAGTTCCTCACGACGCTGCTTGTGCGGTAGTTTGAAACTTAGTCCCTTGAAGCCAATCTCGGTAGTAGTGATGCATTCTCGGATGATGTACTCGTTGGAATTGAACTTAACTTGCTTCACCCTCCGGTTGTGCTCTGCCTTCCATATGCTCCATGAGAAGATGCTCAGCATGGTCCAATGGAGGCCTCAAATCTTGGAGTTTTTTGTGAGCTTGCTAATTTGATGATGTCCCAAATTTCTTTGATACCTATGACGAGACCCACCTGGAGAAAGGGAAGCTATAGAACACGTGATCATGGGATTCTGATGCTGCACCACAAAGAACACAATTCGGCAGAAGACAATCTCCAGTTGGAAGTTTCTTCAACAGCAATCGCCGCAATAACGAGGAAGCCTTCGCTATCCCGGGCAACCATATTCTCTTTGCAAGCGGGTCAATTAGATATGTCGTCCTCGAAGACTCCGCTACATTTGCGACCGATGGAGAATTGTCGCTACCCTTCTACACGAAATTCTGATAGGATCGACAGTCTGTGTATTTCTCGATTTCCTACCGGTGCGGCAGTGTGGATTTCTAGTTGGCAGGGTCATTGTAAATTTGTAACAATCACTATAAAAAAAATGACATTATCATTTTCGTTTTTTTCGAAAAATTTCAGATTTAGTGACAGATTTCTGTCATGTATTATTTTTTTGGTGAAAAATGAGGTAGAATAATAGATGGAGAATTATCAATGACGGATATGATGATTTTCTGACGGTCGTCGTCCTGACGGAGTTTTGATGGCGGAAATCCGTCATCGATCATTTTTGATGGTGGAAATCCGTTATCAAAACTCCACCATACAATGTCTTATTTCTTATAGTAGATAGTTGATTGATTTCAGAGCCGTGTGTTTAATATAACGCCGGTTCATCCATTAATTCAAACCAAATTCCGTTGCCATTCCATAACCTGCACGCCCCAACCCACCCTCGTTTCAGGAGATTATCATAAAGTCCCAAACAATTTCCCTTTGACGATGTCCTCAAATTAATCGGTAAGCGGTATATTGAATGGATTGTAAAGTCACATGAGGATACATTGTATATAAGTAAATATAAATTAAAGTACATATATTAAGACTCGAATTTTGAATCTTCAACTACCTTAATAGTCTGTGACCAACTGCACTAACCTTGTATCTCTCCATCTGGATATTTTTGGTAGGCCTGTATATCAGTCGGATTCGGCTCGGATACCCTGGTATTCGAATCCTGAATCTTCAACTACCTTAATAGTCTGACCAACTGCACTAACCTTGTATCTCTCCATCTGGATATTTTTGATAGGCCTGTATATCAGTCGGATTCGGCTCGGATACCCTGGTATTCGAATCCGGATAATCTGAATCCGTCTGCATAATATCCAGAAAGAAAAATCCGAATTCGGATATCAAGAAAATTCGAATTCGGATAACTTTTTATAAAAACCTTAAAATAAAATTATAAAAGTATAAAATTACCTTTAATAAAGTTAATTAATAGTTAAAACCGGATATCCAAATTAGTCAATTTATATTTATTCAGACATCCGAATTCGAAATTATCAAACGAATTCGAATTTTAATGGTGGATATTGCAGATATCCAAATCCGTTTGAATAATTTCTGAATATCATTTTTTGTATCTGAATTTGGATTTTCGAATTGAAAAACAGTATACCATTTACATGTTTAATTTTTGGGAACAAGTTATTTTGGTTTAAAATTGGAGTGGATCTGGGTTGGATACATAGGGTTTTTGCCTTTTTGGCATGTAAAACAACGGATCTTTTCGGTCTTGTAAAACTAAAGTTTGGGTGATGGGTCCAATACCGACCCATCCTTGAGCTGTCCCGGGCAAATCTAACCGGATCGATGTCGCCCCACCCGGTTCCCACTCCTACCCAAATATCAAAAACCCTAATTTTTCTAAAAAACCTTTAGTTTTCTCTTTGGTCACTCGTCGATTTGCAGTTGAGAACTTGAGATTGTAGAACTACCCGAGAGTCGTCACTCACCGGACTCATTTCGTAGGTTCGATTTCGTTTTACCTTGTTTCCTTTTTCGATTGCAGATCTTTGCATTTCGTTCTTTGTTTTTCACGCATAGATAAGGAGATTGGATTCAAACTTGGAACTGTCATCTTCGATTTTACATTTTGGGGTTTGCTCTTCTCTCTTTCATTTGCTATTTAGCAAGTTTTTTTTTATGTTAGATTGTTAGTGTTGTTGTTTTTCTTTCGGAATTCACGATCTGGCAATCGTTTTTGGATACCATTAACCATTGCTGATGCATTTTGAAATTTCAATCGTCGTCTATTTCCGAATCTGATCCTGGCTAAATTTAACCTACTCTGGTCTTTAGGATGCTCAAATCCTGTCGTTGAACATTTATGTCGGTTTCTTGAATTTTTTGTTTATTTGTTTTGGTACAATCACCAACTCATCATATCGTTTTTGAGTTGTTTCCTTTAACCTTTTATTTTATTTTAGTTTGGAATCAAGCAGAGCCAAAGTTAACAACTATGTTCTTGTCGAGGTTTTTTGGGAGGACACGTTTTGCGGCGTCTAAATTAGAAACTGCAGCAGCTTCTGCTTCAGTTCCTCTCAGGACAGCAATAAACCCACTTGAGGAGTTTTTCGAAGTCGAGAGAAATCCCGAAGATGAAAAACCTGCTGTGTATGGTAATGCTACATTACTATTAGTAGTTCTCCACTTACAAGCCTTGCTATAGTTTTTCTGCGAGTAAATAGGCTATATGTATGCAGTATGTATGAACATGTCTAGTGTTGAATTAGTAGGCAATCATGGTTCTTTAATTCTTTAATTATAATTTGAAATTTTGAATACATACATATGCCGAAACTCTGGTTGATTGTTGGATTCCTTTTAGGTCGAGGATGGAAGGCTTGTGAATTGCGACTGAAGTCCTGGGACGATCTTCACAAGCTGTGGTATGTGCTGATGAAAGAAAGAAACATGCTCATGACCCAGCGTCAAATGCTTAATGCACAAAACCTGCGATTTCCACACCCCGAGCGTATTCCCAAGGTTCATTCTATTCTTGTCAGCTTACACTTGCTTCTGAATAATTATAGAACTCAACTGTAATCTATCTATATAGGTGCGAAAGTCGATGTGCAGACTCAAACATGTACTGACAGAACGAGCAATTGCCGAACCCGATCCTCGAAGATCGGCCGACATGAAAAGGATGATTAATGCAATGTAATAAAACCACTCCTTGCTGTTTGTTTCTCCTTTTCTATGTTTCCAGATCCTGGAAGAAGCTACTTCATAAATCATAATGTCATATCTGTCCTTGTTTGAATTTGAGTTAAAATTATGGATGTTTTTTAAATAATTTTATTTGAAAATTTACAAAGGAATCCCTGTATTTATATCAAAGAAAATTCTTTTTCATTTCTTAAACCCTCATTTTTTCCACAATCCAAACCATGCTGCTTCCACTTCGCTCTGCCGTTCTCGGCTCATTTCCTCCGCTCCTCGTTCATCTATGTTGCCGTTGTCCTCATATCATCGCCGCCGTCACCACTCCTCCTTCCTTTCCCTTCCATCATCATCGCAGTTTCTCTCATCGTAAGAACCACCTCCGCACAAAGCTTCCTCAAATCCCAACCCCACTCCATTCCTCCACCCCACCAATCCAAGGAGATGGCGTGCTGGACGAAAAATCCCGTGATGAGTCCATCGGTGACAAACGAGGGGAGGAGAATCGAGATGAAACGTTATATCCATCGCTGTCCGAAATCAAGGCTCTGGATGAGACCTTCGGCGATGAATCCATCAGCTACGAACGAAATGAGGGAAATCAAGATGAAACGAAAGTGGAATTCTCGTCGTTGTCCGAAATCAAGGCTCTGGACGAGACCTTCGGCGACGAATCCATCAGCTACAAACGAAATGAGGGAAATCGAGATGAAACGAAAGTGGAATTCTCGTCGTTGTCCGAAATCAAGGCTCTGGACGAGACCTTCGGCGATGAATCCATCAGCTACGAACGAAATGAGGGAAATCGAGATGAAACGAAAGTGGAATTTTCGTCTTTGTCCGAAATCAAGGCTCTGGACGAGACCTTCGGCGATGAATCCATCAGCTACGAACGAAAGGAAGGAAATCAAGATGAAACAAAAGTGGAATTCTCGTCGTTGTTCGAAATCAATGCTCCGGATCGAACTTTGAATTCGGGTACCGCCGGTTTCAATATCTCAACGGTGTTAGTTAACGTTTCGTTGTGTTTGGCGATTGTCGTTGTAGTGCGGATTGTAATGTGGACTGTTGCTACATTACGAGGTGAGGACAGTGTGCCGAGGCAGAAGGCGGAGGATGGTAAAATTGTTAGGGAATTGAAGTTGTCTTTGGAGGATCAGAGAAAGGTGGATGAGATTAAGGATCTGGTGATGCACATCAGGGGAGAAGAAGAAGCCATGCTGGATATTGGTTCTGGCGCTGGTGCCGGGGAGACGATTATTAAGAAAAGCTTAATCGAAGAGATTGAAAGAAGAGCCGGGACGGAGTTTCAGAACAAGACAGAAGAAAATGGTGAGAAAATGAAGAAGAAGAGGGAGATAAAGAAGAAGGTTGGTGATGGTGACAAAGCTGCGAGGAGGAAGCCTGCATTTAGTAAGGTAAAGGGGGATATTGCAAGCAGAGATCGAATGAAGGGGTTTGATGGTTCGGAGTGGAGGAATCAGAGGGATTCAACTGATATTCTTTCACATTCGAATGATCTCGAGAAAACCATGTTAAAGGAATCTCTAGAAATAAAATCTGTCATGCCATCGAAGAAACTTAAACCAAATTCCAAAGAAAGATCAAGAAGTGGGCACGGTGTCTCTGTTAGCGGTGCTCCGATCAGCCAATCGTCATCTGGATCCAAAGAATTATGGTGGTTAAAGCTCCCATATGTTCTGGTATTATAGCCTTACCATTCATACAGTTTGTAATCTTCATGATGATTTCCTACTTGGCTTTAGCTCATGATTTTTTGTTCTTCAGTGTGTATATCTTAGAACAGGTTCTGAAATCGACGCCGACTCTAACGATCCAATGAAAAGGCTTTATGCCATGAAGATGAATCCAAATTCACCCGACAGTCCATCCCACGTCATAGTCTTTCAGGATAAAAATGATGCCACAAACCTATGCTATCTTTTAGAATCACATTTTGAATCTCTTGGTGGCTTCAGCACTGACATTGTTCCTCTGCCAATAAAGGTTGGTTGCTGAATGTTTATTACTACTGTACTTACTGGCTTGGTATGATTTTTTGAAATCGAAATCTGCGAATGTGAATTGTTTAGGAACTTAAGGATGCCGTGCTGAAGAATTCGATGAATGTGGTTGTTATAAAGAAATCAGAGCTTCGATTGTATGCTGGGCAGCCGCTTGTTGAAGTGGAGACAGCGATCCGCTCTATAATCCAGCGGAACACTGATAGATAGATAGATCGATTGTGTTAAATGTTAACTACTTAATTATTAGGTTTTTTTGGAGAATGAGAAGATTCAGAAGTCCTGTTCTTGCTGTTCATGAATAAGATATTGAGCACCCATTATCACTTTTGTTCTTGCTATGAATGTTGAGATTGTGATAATGACTGCCACAGAGCTCTTCCCTCTTAATTAATGATCCTTTTTGTTTCATCTATTATTTGAACAGTTTTTGTTATGATTAAGCTTTCAATTCTATACAGTCAGATCTTTATTTTGCTGATCATTTTCCCTCTTTTAGAAGGGACATACAAATTTATTTTACTCTCTTTCGAATTTATTTCAATATATCAACAGTTAACGTAGTGAAAATTTAATGAAAATTATAAAACAATGAGACTAAAATCTTGGATCTTCAGAAATTTAATAGTTATTGTGACTAAGTTTGAGCTGTAAATCTAAGTCAGGTTTTGGTTCGGTCGGACTAAGTTTCCAACTGAGCTTGAACTCAACTTGTTTAACTTAACAACCCTAGATCTTAGGTTTGAGTTCGGCTCTATAATCTCGAGCTTAACGAGTGTTGGTATCGAGGCCCGTTAAGACGGACCACGGGCCGAACAAACTTTAGACCCCTCGCCTAGGCAGCAGGCCTGGACCGACGAAGGCCCTTGAAGAACCTCTATAAATACTTTCTTTGGTCTAACAGGAGAGGGAGTTGAAAATATTAGAGAGTTGTGTGTATAAGTCCTTTAGCGCGAACCCACACTCGAGCTAAACTAAACTTTTGAGTTAATCACTTTACATATGACATGAAATAGAGTTATTTTTCTAAATATATTACATGAATAATGAAAAGATAATCGGGCGAGCGGATATAAAATAATCGGATCTATGTATGTGTCATTCTAAATTTTCATCATTGATCGAATCCTAGCGGTATCGCCCGCCCTTAATCTTCATAGTTCATACCTCGCCAGCTCGTCTCCTTCCGCCGGTTCCGCCGCATCTGTTGCAGGTTCTTCACCGGTCCATATCATCTTATTCATCCATTTCTTCTTTCCGTTCCAATAAACCCTAGATGAGTGAAATAAGGAGTAAGAACGAAGAGAGACAACCCTAGTTCTCAAATCCGAAATTCTCCCTAGCTGTGCTTCAAATGGGAGCTCTGACCGTTAACAGGAAACGTTGCTTTGTTGATATACAATCCCCCAAACCGTTTCCCTTAGCTTCAGATTTCTCCAGCACAGACGACGGTTTAGTGTCGAAGAGGCTCAAGTTCTCCTCCCCCTCTCGCTCCGTTCATTTTTCAGAATTTGCAGAAGAAGAAGCAAAGCGAGAGAAAATGATGGATGATTGTAACGTTACTATTGTGAATCAAATGAAGTTTCCGCAACAGACGCCTATGCGGAGAAGAATTCTGGGTCCGCAAAGAAATATTAGGGTTTTCGGGATTGGTAATCCAGATTTGAAACGTGATCTTTGGATGGAACCGGTGAAGATTGCTTCTACCCCCACATCTCTCAATTCAACAAAATACCAATCTACGACGATGAGGAGTTTGTCATCAAGGATGGAGAAAACATCACTGATTTGCTCGCTTTGGAGAAGTAGTAGGAAGGGGAAGTCACCTGTGGTAGATGAAGGTCATGACTTAGATGAGAAAGATGGAAACTTTGAAGATAGGCCAGATGGGGAATTGAAGTTAGAGGACTACAAAAGGTTGGTTGAGGAAGTGGAGGATGATTTATCATCGAGATCAATCCCTTCTTTCCCAATTGTGCCCAAGGAAATCATTGACAGATCAAAACAACAAATTTTGGAAAAGAATGTAGAGATCGAGAAGAGTGATATGGTGTTGGATCTAACACAGGTAAGCGAGGATGATAAATTTACAAATACTTTGCCTTCGATGCCTTTGTATAAAGGATTGTTAGAGGAGACAACAAGGAAGTATGATACAAAGCTGAATGATTTGATGTTTGAGGTTAAATTGAATGAGGAGAAGCGTAGCAAGTTTCATATACCAAAAGTTGAAAAACCAAAAGAGGTTAATCTTCTTCTGTTTTTAGCTCGATTTATTTATCTATTCCAAATTTCCAATTGATTTTAAATTTGTAAAATAAATAAAACTGAAAATGGAAGTTGATTACCATTTATGCATTTGCTTTTTCTCCTATTAGAGGTTTGGACAACACTTTCTGTTATGCATGACTAGTGTGAACAACAGTTATCTATTTTATGATTGCATTTGGTTGTAATTTTGAAAAAACAGTTCAAAAATCAAATATTTTCAATTGCCATTTATTCACTAGATTAGGAAATCATGTCAGTCTGGTTATATTACATACTGATTATATTTACATTTTTCTTCATTTATATCTAGGACATATTGGCACCCTTCACCCCTCTTACTGTTGAGGAAGAGGATGAGGTTAAACGTGCTTTGCAATTTCGCACCAGGTATTTTTACAAAACAAGTATATCAGTATAATTTTCTTATTTAAGATATACTTGAAATTACTTGTTAATAGTGTGGATTTTCAATACTTGATTAGGTCATGTAGTGATGATGTTTTAGTCATACATGGTCCATCAAATATGAAGATTACCAGAGAGATAATGCAGTGCTTGCAATATGGTGCTTGGTTGAACGATGAGGTTATTTAACTCAATAAGTATTATTTTTTAATTATCCGCAATCTTGTTTAGTTCCTACTTACATTATTTTGAAAAATCATTATTTCTGATTTTTTTGCAGGTCATAAATCTCTATCTTGAATTGCTCAAAGAGAGGGAAAAGAGAGAACCAAAAAAGTTTTTGAAATGTCATTTCTTTAATACATTCTTTTATAAAAAGGTTAGTAATCCACATCTAAACAAATTTAGATGTTCACTAAAATATAAACTTGGTGAGACATGCCTGATTACGGCAGTCACTCTTAGCAACGCCCTTCAACAAAGACTAGGGTTCCGTCGCTTTACGCCGGACCTCCGGAAGGCTCCCACGGTGCGGAACAAGTTCATCGTCAAATCGCCGAGTTAACCCGTAAATTGCCGATTGGACTACCAAATCGCTGACTTTAGAGTCAAAACGTCGAGTTAGGACCCAGATCGACAGTATGGTAGACTGCATATCTCGCCCCTTGAAACTCGGCGAGTTTGCCCTAAATAGACGAACCTGAATCGTCGATTTACGATTGTTACTCGCCGCCAGCCTACGCCATAAATGCTCCCATATATGGCAATAGGCGTGATGTCCGCCTTTGATCGCGCCCTCCGAGACCCTATAAAAAGGGTCCCAAGGGGACACTCAAAGGCACAATACAAGTTTCACTCTCACCAGAGCAGCACTAAGAGAATCGTCGATTCTCACGAGAATCGTCTATTCCCCCCTTGCAGGTATTTGACGTAGAGCGCACGTCGTGGACTCTAGAGCCTCTGGCATCACCTCGCACCACCGCAAACCCTGGTAGCAGATTCAGTGCTTCATCAAAACTGAATACTGATTAGTCTTTTATTGGCATAGACTTGTATAGTTGCATGCTTAAAAGATGTGTAGGGCATTCACGTGCAATGTTTGTTTTCATTTTATTATCATTTATCAATTAGTTTTCATTTTAACGAAGTTTACAGTTTACTTACCAATTTAATCTATATTCTATAGTTATTCTTGGCTTTTTTTACCTTTTACCATATTTGTGTATATAATAACAATATCTTCTATTCCTTTGTTGATGCTTTATTATTTAGTTGACTGGTGGACGATCCCGTTATGATTACAAATCCGTCAGAAGATGGACCACGCAAAGAAAGTTAGGCTACAGTTTGGCTGATTGTGATAGAGTAAAATCAAACATTCAATTTCTGGGTTCATCATATATGTTTGTCACGCATAAATACACAATGTTCAATATAGTATATTATCGATTCATTTTTTTTCTTTTTACTTCTTGAGCAGATTTTTGTTCCTATACATAAGGAGATACATTGGTGTCTATCAATGATCAATGTAAAAGACAAAAAAATACAATATCTCGATTCACTTGGTAGCATGGACAGTGAAGTTGTTGCAATCCTGGTGTGTTTTTTAAATTTTTAAGTATTAGAAATTTTGAATGGAAGGGCTAGTATTGTATATATTATATTAGGATGCAGCTGACTAGCTGCACATCACATTATATCTTATAACATTAAAATTACATGTATTGATTTGACTAGCTGTATGATTTTTTCTGTGACCAGGCTAAATATTTAACAGATGAACTAAAGGACAAAGGCAATGATCCAGTTGATATCAAAGTCTGGAAAGAAGAGTTTGTTAATAGCCAACCTCTTCAAAAAAATGGGTTTGCAGTCTTCAAGATTAAATTTTTTTTTTTTTTTTTTATAGTTGAAATTTGAAATTACTTGTTATGCATATAGGTTTGATTGTGGAATGTTCATGCTTAAATCCATTGATTTCTACAGCAGGGGTTTAGGTCTTAAATTTAGCCAAGTAAGTTGTTTATTTTTCATCCACTTAATCGATCCATGGCTTATTACACATTTAAGTAATTTTGATAGCTACTGTAAATTTTTGGGTTTTAGTAAATTATTGATCAGACTGACCTTTGTATATTCCTTTTGTAGGAAAATATGAAATATTTTCGAAAAAGGATGGTAAAGGAGCTCTTGAGCTTGAGAGCTGATTAAAACTGCAGTGGCGAATGTTTGCAGTATCGGAGTTAGAGAAGAGGAGGATTAGAGATTTAGAGGAAGAGTTTAGAAATTAGTTTTTCATATGTCGATGCAGAGCAAATTAATACATATTATTATTTTTTATCGTGATTTAACCACGAGGTCCACGACCCAACCTAATATTAACATGTTTGGGTTTTTTTTATCGATTTAGTCAGCCCACCAATTGACAACTGAAATTTAAGAAATTAAAACAACTCTATCAAAATCAAATCTATGAAGCTTGTTTCATATTTGCAATCCATTCTTTCTCAGATTCAAAAAATTTTCTTTCTAATTATTATGAGAAGCCATTCATTTTTAATAAGGACGAGATTTAGATGAGATAGTTTGAGATATTTGAATTCTTAACTGTCTATTTAAAATATTGAGATTTGCATCATATTTTTAGCTGTCTATTTAAAATATTGATAAATGTATCATATTTTGTTTATATTTAATTATTTCAAAAGAACGATTGGATTTAAATTAACGGTAGGATTGAAGATATCTTATATAATATCTCAAAATTCACATCTCACATGAATCATTTTCGAATTAACAAAGTAAAACCAGACATAATATGATAGAACATAAGAAGGTTAGATTAGAACCCAATGATATATCCAGTTTACAATATAGACAGCAAAATACAAAACATTCAAATAATTTTTAGTTTCACTGAACATGTAGATAGAAGAAGCAAAGTTATCAGACTTTAAAACATACATAAGAGAACCAATAGATTGGAAATTGGGCAGAGTGGACTTGTTGCCATCATAATTCAGAAGAGTCACCTATATCATATGATGATCATACGATGGAAATGAATTTCAAAATTTCAGATCTTATCAGCAAGGTATGATGCTAGGGAATCGAGAGGTTTTTTAGAATATAATTTCTTATTATTCTCAAGACGAGATCTCACCTTGATTCGAACCAAATAATCAGTTGCAATCCATGGAAAGCTGAGTAGAATAGGCATTTCTTCACCATCAGGTTCTTTCAATTCATTTATCTTGTCAAGCCAGTGACAATTATAAGTCACCTGATACCATGCTGATGCTTTCTGCTCAAGGATAGCACATATCTCATCGTCTGTCAATGGAGAGGAAGAATACCCATCTGTGGATTCAAAAATCTTACGAAACTCTTTGTGAATTGAAGAGTATGCATTTTTTATCTTATCCTTCAAATCCCCTTGTTTACGGCTGTTGGATTTAAGTAGCGACCAAAAATGTCCAGTTACAACCTCACCTTCAAATTGCACATTATACTGCCCAAGCAGTGCATTCATTTGGGCATCATAAGTGCATTTGTGATGCCAAGAATCCAATAAGAAGTCAGATGATCCAGGGATTTCTAGGTCAAAGTCATAAGGTATGTTATCTTTCGTGACATACAATTCACTGAGAGGATCCTCTTCAGAAGCCTCCTTTATTTTTCTGTAGAGTTTGCCCATTATTTTTTCAGATTTGTATGAGATGAAGTCTTGTTTTCCCATGAAATCGGGATATATCTTAGGTCTCAGATCTTGCGGCATTTTCACATTTTTCCCTGTTTTCGGAAAGTCCACGGCATCTGCAGCCAATTCGGCCAGCTTTATACAATTTTCATCTAAAGCACCATATTCGCTGAGATCTGAATGAACAACATGGGCATTGCATATGACACCCAGATTAGTGTTCGCCATGTTCCTTGCGAAAAAATCAACTATATCCTGTCAACAAAAAACATTTAAGCAAAATAATTAGAGTCCAATATCCATAACTATGATATATTGATATATTCTTATAGTGTAATTTCTTACCCTGCGTGTGACATCTCGGGGTAGAGGCTGGGCTTCAGAAGGGGTGTAATCCATTGGATTCCAACTCCTCCTACTAGGTGGTATCAGATTTTCATCCCAAGAGACGAAGTAAAGATCACCATCAAGGTCGCTTCCAGATGCCTCATTGGTATGAGGTCTTTGACCCTTTTGTGGAAAAACTAAACAGTCGACTAAATGGTGCAGACCAGGCACATCAATGGCTTTTAGAATCCGAATGTCACCTGGATGAAGACATGGATTCTTGGCTATGATCACAGTTCCTTTGATCACCTGCTTGATTTTCTTTGTATCTGAAAACCTCAAACCATGTTTCAAGAAGCATCTTTCTAAACTAGGTGTTGATACTTGAATGAAACATTGTCCACTTTGAAGCACTGCTGACTCGTCTAAGCAGCCCATCAACCACCGTCCTAAAGGAACAAAAATCCGTGTTTTTGTTAAAAGATCTCTAAGCTGGGCAGATCGTAGGCATGAAAGCATAGCTTTTAAATACGGCTCCGTCTGAGGTATGAAGCCTGCACTAAGCATCATTGCCGCAGTATTTCCTTGCTCAGCACATGAAGATGTAATAATATCAAAAGCCACATCGGGATCTACAAGCATCTGATCCAGCTTTGAAACCATCGAATCTTGCATTTTTGAAAATATTATGTCAGGGACATACAATGCAGACAACAATGTCACAATCTGTCGATTTAAGAAACAAGGCTGAAAGCGTGTCCACGAAACAACTTCAATGATATTGTGATTTGAGTCAAATTTGTTCATGCTGGGTCTTAAATGAATCTGGTAACCATCACCATTACTTGGCCAAACAGCAACAACTCCTTTACATCCAGCAAAACGGATTTGATAAGCCGAAGGAGGGTCATCCCTGAGGTTCATTTTTTCAGCCACCTTAATGGCCAGCTCTGGATCTATCTTCCCAATTCCATCTGAGAAGTTGTAACCATTCTTCGTGATATCTTTAATCTCTCGGTTGATCTTCTCCACTGGCACATTCACAGTAGAATATGTAGACGAGAAACACTGTCCCGTCCTAGCAGAATATTTCGCAACATTCCTGTTGTTGAACTTACCCATCCAATTAAAAATGGAGTCCACGGTGTTCTTTTTACACTCTGCGACAAACCATGCAGACTGATCCCTCAACTGATTAGCCGAAAATGCCAGGAAGGAGTATCGACGTCCGCATAAAGTAAAACCATCGGCCATAATATCCTTCACCCTCTGATATACGGTCGTTTTCTGAGGGAATCTGTTCGAAGTCAGATGCTGAACAATAGGAGACACATAATAATTGAGTGTGTTTGAAGTCAATTGTTGCATTCCTTCATCTGCAAAAGTAACCCTTAGAAATCTGTTGGAGATTCTTTTATACATTCTAAGCACTCTGTTGGAAAGCTCGACCTCCGGAGGAATACAGTAAGCTTTTGTCGGGGTTATCACCAATCTCCTAACTTCCATGTTACCATCAGATATCTTTGTATCTTTCAAAAGCTTAGGGTTCATTAACAGCCATCTTTGAACAGTTTTTAATCTCGTAGAGGCATCAAAGAGTGATCGTTTATATGAATAGATGTGTCTCAATGCCGCAGAATTAACATAATCAGGCTGACTTTTAAGTAAGTCAAAAAATCCATCAGTCATGTGATGTTGTTTCACAATACCTTTATTTAGAAGTGCATTCACTAGATACATCGTCTCAAAGGATATCCCTTCTTTATGCTGTAGACTAAAGAACAAATCAGAAGGATACCATTCATAACGAGGCTCGTCTTTAACTTGAAGCAGACAGTTAGGTATATACTGCGAGATTCTACGCTGTTTTAAATAATCCACGGCATTATTCAACTTGGAGCGAAAACGAGGAGAGGTAGAAATCTTATATGAACTGCACCTACAGATCGCCCCATTTTTAGTGAAGTCAGTTGTTCGTATCCACGGGTCTTCATCATCTAACAGATTCAAGTGAGAAGAGATGTGGATGTCATCATCAGCAGTTCTGTAATAAATCCTTGGTGATGATGTGAGATGTAAGATTACTTCCATAGGTGCCTGTTGTTTGAATATTCTGATTTCATCAATCTCTCTTACGAAGAACTCAATCTTCATGTTACATTTTAGAACAACTGCTTTCTTCGTACCCTTCATCTGAAAAGCAACATTCTTGTTGAAAAAAAACTGGCATGAATCTTGAAAGGGATCGATGAAGAAATCAACTCCACATCCAGGTCCTTTCCAACCAACCCAAAATTCCTGCTGGCTGACCATTGTACCGATGTCGACGTTTACATCCAGGAATTTGAAAGGATCTGTCGTCTTCCTCCGTCGAATCTGAAAGGCACTGTTAGTTCCTGACATTACTGTTAAACATCGATTATTAAAGATGAGCTCATTGTTTTCCGCAGCATCAATGGTTTTTTTTGCTCCCTCTGGTCTTAGAAAATGCACGAATGCGTGAGGCATCACTTTCGCATAGTCTTTAATCTTAAAATGGTCACTGAAATCTGTAATTTCATAATTTGGATAAGTATCTTGAGGAGTCGAGGAATTCTTTAATCTGCACCTCAGAACAATCCCCATCTCACGATCCAAAAAATCTGCAACTTCTTTTGCAGAAATCTTGACATTTTCACCAAAACCACCGATACTGATCTGTGTGGTTTCCATTTTCTTTCTATCCTTATCGTCGGAATTTAAAAACGCCATTGCCAACAAAAGTCTATAATTTCAAAAAAAAAAAAATCAAACTTTCCACACTAACATAACTTTTAAAACACAGAACTGATTGACTACTAACCAATGCACACACTGATTTGACAGTTTTAAAAACCCTAGAAAAATGTAACCCAAAAATATGTAGTAGGGTTTAGAGTGTACACTAAGTAAGATGCATCAACCGATCAAAATAACAGTATAAATTCATAATACATCATTCAAACGCAATGATTAAAAGGGAATCGAATCGGCAATGAAAAACAAAGATTACAGGTTTTGCTTACTCCCTTCCTCCTTTGAATGCCCTAAATCGCTGCCCCCTTTCGACCGATTCCGTCGACGAATGAGGATCCAACCAGGTGAGTGCTATCACTATATTCTACAAGTAGTGGAAGTTCGGTACTTTCTAGTTTGTATTTTGTAGAAACTCGGGCTGGATTATTGGACCGGGTTTATTCTTGTTGGTTTAGATTAAATAAATAGAACATCCTTATCGGGTCATAATTCATAAGTCCATTACCGAATATCTCATTTTTTTTAATTTATTTTTTGAATTTGAAATCAATTTTAAATTTACCGAATATCTCATTTCAAAACGTAAAAAAAGAAGAGCAAAATTAAGTATCCCATCTGAGTTTTTCACCCTTACCATCAAATCAATTAAATTCAATCAGGGTTCTAAAAATTGGAGAGTTTAGTGGTTGTAGCTGTATATATTGATTTTAGTTGGTTATAATAATTCAATTTTCCATGTAGTTAACAGTAAAGTATTTATGAACTAATGTAAACTTTTAGACAGTTCTTTGTGGACCGAGGGTTAGCAACGTAAGTGGTTAATTCTTGATTTTTCTTGAATGCAAATTATCATTTAGTGTTAAAAAAAAATAACACTCCCTCCTAAACCTTACACTTTGGTAAATGGACATTTACCCCTTAATCTTAAAAACTTACCTATATTATTTTCATTCCATATTTTTTTACTCTACCTATCACATATTGATCTTACGTATCTTTGTAAGAGGTACTTTCAAGATATAAGTCAGAGAGAATATCTCATTTTTAATATCGCTGTATAGGGTTTATTTTATTTTGATAAATTTTATTTACTTATAATATTTATATTGAGCTAGGATCATGTACGGTCAGATTAGGTGCGTCCACCTGATCTTAGTGGTCAAAAATTTATCTAATGGTCTCTACCAGAACTGTTCTCTATTTATATTATGTATCATAACCAAAATATGAAGGTCGATTACAATCAGATTAAAAATATTTTTATTTAAAAATATGTACATATACAGACGAAAACATCAGCAATAACAATACAGATCGAATCTCATACGGAAGAAGTAAGTTTAATTACAGTTGTTGGTACCATGGACCGCGGACCGCGGCCCATGGACCGAACCGGACCGGACGGCCCAGGCGGACGGACGGGCGGGCGGACGAATGGACGAACGGGGCTGACCGTACAAGCCCACGAGGCCCAATAACAACAAGTGAAGGCTATAAATACCTCCCCTGGCCCAACTGGGGAGGGGGTTGACAATTCTGGAGAGTGAACACTTGGGAGAGTTGAGGTTGTGAGCTTACACCGACGAGCCCGCACACCAACAGTGGTGAACCTGACGTGAACCAAATACATGGCGGCCGGAGAGAAAAGGATGACGAAGAGCGGTTACCAGGTGGGGGAGAGCTCCAAGCGACCCGAGCGGGAGCTGGAGGGGTATCGGCCGGAGCGACGTCACTCCCGGGACCGGTACTCAGAGGAAGTAAGGGCCAACGAGGAGTGGGACGACGAGGATAGGCTGCGTATGGAGTTCGAGGAGATCAGGTACGGCTGGGAGTCACCCGAGAGGCGCCGGCACAAAGGGGCGGCATCGCCACCGAGGGCCAGGAGAACGAGGTCCCGGTCGCGATCCCGGGAGAGAAGGGAGAAGGAGCGCGAGAAGCTCCGACGAAGAGAACGCGCGGAGGAGAAGGATCGCGCGGAGAAAGAGAGCAAACGGGAAAGGATGCAGCTCGTGGAGCTAATATCCAACCTGCAGGAGAGCCAGCGTCAACTGCAAGAGCAAGTCCATCAGCTCACGGTGACCCCGCATACCCTGGAGTCGGACGGGGGCGGGGGAGGGGATCCCATGTACGGGCCGCCCGCCCCCCCGGAGGTTAGACTCGGCAGCGACGCCCCACCTGAGGAGCCCCCGCGAACAATTGTGGCGACGACGTCGGGGGGGGGCAGTGGGGAGGCCTTGGCACAGCACCTACTGGACGAAGAGTACCCACTGGGCTGGAGAGCCCCGAAGATCCCCTACTACAAGGGCGACACTGACCCGGAGGACCACCTACACTCCTTCAAGACCAACATGGAGGACAGAACAAATAGGAGAGACATCTGGTGCCGGATGTTCCGAAGGGCCCTTACGGGCGACGCGATCGCATGGTACAGAACGTTGCCAACAGGGTCCGTACACACTTACGAGGGCTTGGTGGAGGTTTTCCGAGCGGCGTTCGCACACCGTAGGAGGAGGCCCAAAATCAAGGCAGCCCTCAGCACGGTCGTACAGGGAGAGTCGGAGAGCACGCGCACGTACATGGACCGGTTTGCAAGCGAGGTGCAGAAGATTGAGGGGATCTCGGAGGAGGTGGTACTGTACGCCCTAACGAACAGCCTTCGGCCCACGTTTTTCGCGGGGGACTTAGTAAGAAAGCCACCGAAAACCTTCGCCGAGGCCATGGAAAGGTCCCACGGGGAGAGCAACGTGGAGGATTATCTGGGTGCAAAGATCCAGGAATGCAGGCGACAGCAGAGGGGGAAGGGCGCCCCCGGGGGCGCTGGGGGGGGGCAGCAGCAGAGCCAACCCCAACAAACGCAGGCCAAGCCCCAGGCGGCACCGCAGGCGCCAGTGTACAGGACCGGCACCCCGGCGGCAGCAGGACGGAAGGAGGCAGGCCCCGCCCCGGCGGCAAACCAGAGACAGGTTTTCCTGACGTTATACGGAACAGGAACCCTACCCCTGCCGAGACCAATGAGGAAAGACACGGCGGCATTCAGGGATACCCGCCGATTTTGCGAATACCATGAGGACAATGGCCACACAACGGCCGAATGCTTGAACCTTGCGAAGGTCCTCAGCAAAATGAAGCCCGCGAACGGAGCCCCCCAGGCCCCGACGGCGAACCGCCCGGCGAGGATCCCCACGGGACACCAAGCGCCGAAGCAGGAACCAGCGGACGAGACTATAGGGGACATCCTCACTATCGCCGGCGGCGGCGCATCGAGAGGTGACGACCCGTGGGAGGGCCGGCGGTACGCGTCAGACGTGGATCGGGCAGCAGGGGCTAAGCGCCCGCGTATAAACTTGGACATCTCGTTCAAGGAGGACGACATGAAGG
>LFYR01000980.1:610925-631121 GCA_001185155.1 Zostera marina | reverse complement strand
TCATAGTGGAAAGGAGAGGGGATGCGGAAAATAAGGCTCTCGAGCAGCCTATTTATAGAGAAGCAATGAAGGAGGGGCCCGAGAACCAAGGAGCTTTAATGAGAGCAGGTGGGGGTCGAAAGGGGGGTGGACGGCCCCAGGCCCCCGGGCCTACTAAGGAAGGGGGGAGTACTGTTGGTACCATGGACCGCGGACCGCGGCCCATGGACCGAACCGGACCGGACGGCCCAGGCGGACGGACGGGCGGGCGGACGAATGGACGAACAGGGCTGAACGTACAAGCCCACGAGGCCCAATAACAACAAGTGAAGGCTATAAATACCTCCCCTGGCCCAACTGGGGAGGGGGTTGACAATTCTGGAGAGTGAACACTTGGGAGAGTTGAGGTTGTGAGCTTACACCGACGAGCCCGCACACCAACAACAGTGATATATAATTTAGTTTAAATCCCAATAATATTACGACACTGGGCATCCCAGTATTCCTTTGCCTGTTGAAGTCGATCCATCCTTTCGCTCTGAAGTCTCTTCTCCCAATACGCGTGACAACTAATTAAGTATAGATTAAAATTAAACACAAGATATATATAAATAGTTTCTTGTATAGTTTTCACAAGTACGGTTCTCATGTTAAGCTGATCCCATTTGTAGATAGATATTAAGAGGCAAATTAATCAAGTAATTATAACTGATCACTTACTTTTCCCTCAGTAAAATATTCAACTCGGTTAATCGCACATAATCTCTGTACACTCCTTCCTGTGTTAAAAAAAATTCAATCAAAATGGTAATTAGGTTAATCTTATAGATTCAATTTAAGTAATTGTGAAGTTACCTGTCGACATAATGGGCATTTTGATTCAGAACTAGCTTCTCTTAGTCCGTCAATAATCGTCTCAGAAGCCGCACCACAAGCACAAATGTAGCAAAATATATGACCACATGCAAGCGAAATCGGATCGAAAACAGTATCCTGATTGATTGATTGAAAGAAGAAGAAAAGATTGATTAAATGAATGAATTATATATGATCATAATTCTAACTTTAACCCTAACCCTATTATATATCCATGAAACTTAATTACCAGGCAGATGGAACATGTAAGATCAACATTAATACTGAATGAATCGAAAAATCCACAGGTGAGTGATGGCTTGTTGGAACCCTCATCAAATGTAAGAGACATGTCTTTCAGGAGTCCATGGATATCATTCCCTATTGGACTGTTGTTGTTGCTGTTGTTTAAATAAAACGCTAACAATTCGCACAACCATGGAGATCGGAGTATTTCAATATGCATGATCTGAATCTGCATTTTGAAAGCTTGTCCTTGTTTCGATCGATGAATCTTATCATATTTTTTGAGCATCTTCCTGAGAGCCATTGAGTTTATAATGGCATAGTTGACGAGATCTTTGCCTTGTTGATTGGATCAGAGAATCATGGTATTGTTGCTTGTTTCGACTGCCTTTTAACCATAAAGTGAATCTTTGAAATCCGGTTGGTAAATGTAACTCAAGCAACTTCTTCGCCTTTTCATTGAAACATCTCACAACAATTGTCATCTCTCTCTGAAGAGAAGGGAAGAATGTTTCGTCACACACTAATACGTACACCAGTTCAAATTAGGATTTCATGTGTAAATCTATAAACAATCACACACATATATATATATACCAGGGCAATGGTGATCATCAGAACAAGCTTCATCTTCATATTCATACAATTTCCCTTTCATATTCTTAGA
Organism: Zostera marina; assembly: GCA_001185155.1. NCBI lineage: Eukaryota > Viridiplantae > Streptophyta > Magnoliopsida > Alismatales > Zosteraceae > Zostera > Zostera marina. The sequence goes on along the minus strand of LFYR01000980.1, from coordinate 629,374 downwards.
ATGACTTTTCTTTCTACACCTTTTCATCGTCTTCTTTATCTTCTTTAGGTCCATCGCAGGAAGCTCGCTCCGAACTCCATCCATGTACTTACCATATTTCTTGCAGAACTTCATTGATTTCGAATATGGAATTAATTGGAATCGATATATATAGGCCGTTGAAATCGGGAAAAAACATAGATCCAGATTCCAGATCTAAGTTTTTTATTTTTTTGCCTACGATTTTTTTAAAATATTTGAAAAATGAAGGAGAATTTAAGATATGCTTTTCCACTTAATTATTATTGAAATATTCTGAGTGGATAACTTCGCTTTCATGCTAGTCTGGAGATTTGTCTTTGATTTTATATTAATAAATGTTCGTTTTCTGGTCATATATTTCGCACTTAAAAAAGTCTTTATGTACTTGTCGATTGTCATCAACTAGTCATAAAGTACATCAAGTTTGAATTTTCTTCTATGTTTTGTTTTTTTATAACGAAAGTAAATTTTTTTAAAGTAAAATTGTGATAAACTTAACCAGAGTTATATAATATATCATCGGTTATATCGTGATAAAAATTATGTACGCAGCGAGACAAAAATCTTGGATCATCAACAATTTTAATAGTTATTGTTGTTTGACCTAATCCCTCTATGAAATGTGCATTAAATTTGTTCTACTATGGTATTTTTCTATAAGTAAAAAAATTTACCGGTTATATTGTAATGAAAATTATGTATAAAACGAGACAAAAACCATTGACCATCAACAATCTTAATAGTTACTGTTGTTTGAGCTAATCTCACTATGTACATGTGCCTTAGAGTGATAAACCAGAGTCACATAATACATCATCGATTATATATATCGTGATGAAAATTATGTACACAGCAAGACAAAAACCTTGGACTGTCAACAATTTTAATAATTACTGTTATTTGAACTAATCTCCTTAAATTATGTAAATTTGCATTAAATTTGTTCTATTATGGTATTTTTTTTATAAATAATTTTTTTTACCTACGGAAAATAAACAAGAGTCACAACGAGACAAAAAATTTAGACCATCAACAACCTTAATAATTACTTCTGTTTGAACATATCTTTCTATGTAAATGTATATTAAGTTTGTTCCACTAAAAAAACATGTACATAAATTTGTGTTTTCTTTATGTTTTGTTTTTGTTTTTATCAAACTGATGAAAAAATATTATAATGTCGGGTTGGAAATAGAATTTATTAATGACCTCATGTAAATTTTTATTATTTAAACATTATTAAAAAATGAAGAAAAATCTAGAATATTTAATACCCTGGATTTAAATATTTAGAGACAACATCAGATTTCAGAATAAACAAATCTTAACTCTGTATAAAAAAAATCATTTTAATCTTATCCGTTCACGTAATCAAACGATCAAATAGACGGTGAGATGAATCACATCTTATAATGTTGTTTTCATTCCTAAATAATAAATATCATTAGAAAAAAAAAAAAATATTCTTGTAATTTACATAATGTTAAAATGATTTGGGTAAATTGATTAATACCCTAATTACATTATAAATTTACAAATACATCCTCAAGTCCGGATAAATTCGATACTTATTCAAATAATACAAATGATCGATCGACTAATTAATTACTTCTAATAATAACAATAAAAGTAATCAATAATAGTTAATAATTATAATATTTGAATCGAAGGAACATATATATATATATAATTAAGTACATAATTAACTAAATAATCAAAACACCACCAATAATTAATCTTTTCAATTCTTCCGTTGCTTCGGTTGCTTTGGTTTCTTCACTACCATCACATTGCAATGCGCGTGATGCGAGCAATAATCGCTCACGCTCCCATGTATCGCTCTGTAATCAACAAATGTATTCTCTTTAAATTTCACTTCGATTTAACCAGTGATATATTATGTAACTCTGTTTTAAAGAAAATAATAAAAAATTACCTTTTAAACGCTCCATAACCATGGCTTCCGACGACCAGAACCTCAGCTTGGTGCCTATCGACAGCATTACACAGCGAAAATCTCGCGTCTCCATCTATGACTTCAATCACAACGCTAACTCCCTGCAATATTCAAAAACTGGTTATTATAATATCATCTACATATATATAACGTTTCATTTCTGTCTGTCTGCCATCTACATATGTCTGTTTATGTCTATTTATATATATATATATATCGACGGACGAGATGAAATCTTGGAGATTAACGGACGGCAGAGCTTATTATCCAGAAGAGCCAATGAAGAACAAAAGTTGTAAGTAATTAAGAAGTAGAAAGGATCTCTACTAAAACTACTTACAAACAAGCGCTTCGTATTTAGCTTCTTCTGCTGTAAAATCCCAACTTATAAGTTGTCGATAAGAGCTACATCAGAAAGATGATTAAACCCAAAATACAGATTAAACCCTAATTTTTCGACTGTAAATAGGAAACGATTCTAATGAGATAGCATTTTTAAGATAGTTTATTACATATACCTCTCATCCAACCCTTCATATATCATCCATCGGTTAACAATTAACTTTCTCATCTCGAGATTTACTTTATTACAGATACCCTTCATCGAACCCTTCATATATCATCCATCGGCTAAGAAATAACTTTCATATCTATCTCAAAATGCTATCTCATCTGAACCCTAATTTTGTAAGTAAACTAGATAGTTACCTTTCCGATGCAAATTTGCCTGACGTTGTTGACGACTCTGGTCACCGTTTCGTTCAGACCGGAGTCTACGAACGGCAAAACATCGGCCGAGCCTGGAAAAAATCAAGTTGTTAGGTAAAGTGTTTTAACGCTTTTTTTAAAATTATAACTGGAGAAAAACAAAATTGGCATACCGGCACCGGCGACGTTGATGATTGAAGTAGCATAAGGTCTGACATGCACAACGACGAGTTTCCACCGTTGTTGGGGTTTGTTGGTAGTATTAGAAGTATCGGAGAAGAAGCGTTGGAGAGTCCATTGAAGAGCACGGTCACTGTGAGCTGATTCGTCTACTCCGACGACTATCACCGGCATCTTCTCGTTTTCCATGGCCATTCTCAATCTCTCTCTCTTTCTTTTGCTTTGGAAACAGTTATCTAGCTGGTTGTACGTTACCGTAATGGCTATGGTTATAGCATTTATAGATGGATGGAGGATTGTGGTGGTGGTGGTGGTGGTGGTGTGGGTCAGTTGGGAAGGTCCTTTCACGTTTCACGGTGAAAATGGCCGATCTAGGTGGTGGTACGTCTCGGCGGACCACCACCATTACAGGTGTATCCACATCTTTCCCTTTCTTTATTAAACTAAACTACAAGAAATCTTACGTAATGGATGACGGAATTCGGTATTTCCTTAATAAAATATATTATTTTACGTCATGTTTGATGTGATCGTATATTCGTATGTAGTGGAATGGTACCTTCCTTATTTTATTTTATTTCAATCCCAACTTACCATGTTAGCTACAGAAACACTCTTGAATTTCTTCTTCTGAAAAATAATGAATATTTCAATTTCCACCCAATCTAGTCCAGATATTTACACATCACTCTCCCCCTTAAAGACTACTGTGAAATATTATTGAGCATTTGTCCTAACATATAAATATGAACAAAACGTGTTCTGTTTTTCCTCTGGGGTAGACATTAAGGATATCAGTTTTTTCTTTGATCTGAAGTGTTATAAAAAAAATTATTGTCACTCTTTGGAGACTTCTATAATAAAATTATGATAAAAGTATAAGAGATTAATCTTCTGAAGTTATTACATAACTAGATTACATAGTTAATGATAGAAAATCTTTAAACTTTTTGTTTGTTTTTTTATTTATATTTTCTATTTTGAGCATATATAAGAGACTAAAGAGCATTACTTTTTTTTAATGAAATTTAATTATTAAAAAAAAAAGATTAGGTTCAGTCTGGTCCGAATCTGCTATTCTGATACCATGTGTTAGAATGGAGTTTGATCTAACTTGACTTCCGACGTACAATCGCAACTTGTTCGGGCGACATGTGCGGAAGGAATCAATTGAATAATAAGATTTTCGATTTTCTTTTCCTCTGATACCATATAAAAAATTTTAAAAAAAATTGTTTGAAAGAATGACAGAGATTTCTCAACCACCATCTTGTCTCGTGTCTTTCTTCCATTATTAGTTTGCTAGTATCAAACTACTACTAATACTTATTATGTCTTCAATGTTTCAGTACGTACATGTTTGTACTTCATGATGAAATTGCAAGAGTTGTCTAAGAAATAATTATATTTTAATAGAGGAGTTGATCATAAAATGTCCATTCGGGCCAATTTAATCGATCATTGCAATCGGATCTATACCTAATGTTAGTACCATGGCCCGTTCAGACGGATCATGGACCGAACACGACTATTGTGCTCAGAAGGTCCAGAGAATATCTTATAAATACCTCTCTTAGTGCAACAAGGAAAGGGATCGAGAATTAAAAAGAATAATACTAGAGAGTTATGTATGTGAGCACCTTAGCGCGAGCCCACACACCATCACCTAATAACTAATGGAATTGCGGTTAGAACCCTATAATTGATTTTTTTTTGCAATTAACAATATAAGTAGTGGGTAACGACTTAAAACTATAAAACATCTTGTGTACGTATAAAACTAATAACTACTCTGACCTTTTTCTTCCAATAGTTTCCGGTTGATCGACATTTCAAGCGCGCGCGACGAAGGAATTGAAAAGCGATCATCTGAGAAATGGTTGAAGAAAAGGTGATGGTGGTGGGGATGGACGAGACCCATCACAGCCAGTACGCGTTTCAATGGATAATCCAACACTTCTTCTCCAACCCTGATTCTTCTCGTGCTATGAAGCTCGTTCTAATCCATGCAAAACCCTCCCCTAAATCCGCCTTCTCCCTCTTCGGCACTGGTACTAAATTATATCTGATCTAACTTCAAATTTAAGAACGGTCAAAACTCGTCGATAAATCCGTTTCTATAAGTCTGCTTTCTTGTAGTGACTAAAATAACTGATCTTTAACTTACAGGAGCGAGTGATGTGATGCCGCACGTGGATCCTGAGCTGAAGAAAGTCGCTGAAAGGGTTATTGAAAAGGCCAAGGAGATCTGCAAAACCAATAAGGTGTAGATTGTAGAAGTCAATCCATATTTCTTGATGAACTATAACTATATTAACTAACTTACTTCCTAACTGCATGACTGACCCTAGATTGAAAATGTTCAATTCGAAGTAATGGAAGGAAAGGCATCAAGAGTTCTCTGCGACGCAGTGGAGAGGTATAAGGCCGATATATTGGTTGTAGGAAGCCATGGCCATGGAATAATGAAGAGGTATGAATTTACCTAATAAGATACTATAATTATTTTGTCATACAATGTCATTTTTTTTTGTAACGAGACGAATTTACAGGGCATTGTTAGGGAGCGTTACAGACTACTGCTCTCATCATGCCCAATGTTGTGTGATGATAGTCAAGGATCCCCACTCACATCATTGTTGATTTGTTGATAAAGTCCTTTTGTTTTTCTTCAAATTCTGACGACCGTTGGATGAATGATGGACGATCAGATCTCGATATATATGTTTTTTGTTTTTGTGAGTGAGGTTTCTTTCAGGGATGTTTTTGTAACCTGTATATTTAATTTGGTTGATCTTTGCAAATTTGCCTAATAAAATAGACATCAGTAATCACATTACTCAATAATGAAGCAAGATGTGAATCATGCACAAATCACGACCGTCGAAAGATTAATCGACGGCCATGAAGGAAAGATTGAAAGCGAAACAAATTTAAATTTACAAGCAAGACTGCAAGAAATCGTCAGACGACAGCTGTAATTATCTACCTGTCTAGATCTCCGTTTCCTTATTAAATCCCCCAACCGACGGTGCGGTGGCGATCAGAGAGGCAGAAATGGCGGCGGAAACGGTGATGGTTGTCGGAATGGACGAGAGCGAACACAGTCAGTACGCTTTTCACTGGACAATCGAACACTTCTTCTCAAATTCTAATTCTTCATCTATTTTCAAACTTGTCGTCGTCCATGCCAAACCCTCCCCTACTTCCTCCTTCGCCCTCGCCGGTCCCGGTAATCTATCTATCTATCTCTCTTCTTTCTTCTTATGATTTTCTTACGTAGATCTCTGATCTGTGACTTCCACAGGCGCAATTGATGTGATCCCCTATATAGATTTCGATCTCAAGAAGACTGCTTCTAGAATCATCGAACACGCCAAGACGTTCTGCGAAAATAAATCCGTCGATAATGTTCACTTCGAGATTGTTGAAGGAGATCCAAGGAGCGTTCTCTGTGATTCTGTGGAGAGGCATAAGGCGGATATGTTGATTGTTGGTAGCCATGGTTATGGAACATTCAAACGAGCTGTGTTAGGGAGTGTTAGTGATTACTGTGCTCATCATGCTCATTGCTCTGTCATGATTGTCAAGAAACCCAAATCAAATCATTGATCTGGTTCTTTATCAATAACAACATATGTGTTAAATCAATAAGCAAAAAAAATAAGAAATTTTTTCTATTGATTGATTACTCACTCTATCATGATTGTCAAGAAACCCAAATCAAATCATTGATCTGGTTCTTTATCAATAACAACAAATATGTTAAATCAATAAGCAATGTATTGAATCAATAAGCAAGAAAAATAAGAAGAAAATTCTATTTATTTCTTATAAAGAAATGCATTGAAATCTGAAATAAGAATGGATGGATAGAAGATAAATGCAGATGTTCTTGAGCCTAAAGAAAATAATAGTAAGTCTTGTTTGTTGTTCAAACACTTTTAACACTAATTATAGTGTCTTGAAATAAAATGAGAACGAAAACAGAAATAGTTCATTGAGAGATAGATAGATAGATTGAGAGATAAATAGTTCAGAGACTGTCTATCTAGCACTTCACCTCCTTCAAGGCATGAGCAAAGTAGAGGAAGGTCGGGTCGGCGGAACCTTCTTTGTAGTAAGCCAAAACAACAACTGCATCATCGTGCATGCTCTCACCCACAAAGAATTGAAGATCGCTGAGCTTCGAAAGGAGAAATTTGGTGGCTGCTTCGATATTCTTTTTGAATTCGACCTGAGCATCGCCGTCGAGCTTGGGTGTGAGCATCTTGATCAATCGCTTGATGTAAGTGACGAAGAGCTTCTTGTCATATGGTGGTTGTTCCTGTAAAATAGGAGAGGCATAAATATAATATGTAATTACTTATGATGTTAAAAATTCTTCATTTGGTTGAAATCTAGCAGTTTTATAAGTTTTAACTACCTGGAGACGGAAGGTGTCAACAATATCGACAACCTTCACAGTCTGGTCGTCAACACCTTCACCCTCATCTGCACCTTCAGCAGAGGGGTTGGCGCCAATATCGACATCAACAGCACCTTGCACTACCCACTGCATATGGTAGTGCCAACCAAAATTAGATAAAGGAACATATAAATATAATTAATCACAGTCACATATATAAGAACATGATCCAACCTTTCCATCAACTTCCCACAATATCCCATTTTGAATTTCTTTGTAGGGGAAAGAGTCCGAGAGAAGCTCGTCTCCTGAAATTTCATCAACAAAAATTTATTAAAATCTAAACTCTTTCTAGATTGATAGAAAAAGGTACCCAAAAAATTCATGTAAAAAATAAAAAATTGAAAGATCATGAGCACCAAATGTAAAGACAGTAAAGAACTTATTCTACATTCTAAATGATCTTAAATTACAAGTTTCATATAAAGAAGAATCTCAAAAGAAACCAATTGGTTAATAGGAAAAATAAAGCATGATAAACCAAACAAATAAACAGAGACAAAGAATAATTTAAGGATAAACCAAACAAACATGAACAAAATCATAAACATATTCAAGATTAACTTTAAATATTTGGGGCAAAATTAAATACACAGCTTGGTGGATCTCAAGTCAATCCGGATTCGGATCATATAGAGTAAGCATTACGACTTATTTCCATCTATAGATTAAAACCCTAATTTCGAAACTATCTGAAATTTAGAAATTTATTGTTGGATTTGAAATTCTGTCGGATCACATTCAAATAGAAAATAGATTAAAGTATTAAACTTGATTGGCGAAACAATCAGACACGAATCAAATTAAGAAATTCGACAAAGACACATCAAAACAAACATGCAAACAAATAGAAAAAAATAACAGATCAATCATCCGACGGGATCAATCTACGAATAGAAAGATGCATAGATCGAAAATCGAAAAAAGAAATAACCAAAAAAAAGCTCAACATAGATGGATCGTCGTTAAGAAAAAACAATTATTTTAACAATCAAAATTCAATTAAGAAAACACAACTCGAATAGATCGGAAAAAGGGAAAATCCACCCCCCCCCCTTTCGGAAAAAAAATGACGATCTACTGTGTATATTCGTACCGGTGAAGAGATCTTGGTAAACCAACATCTTGAATCCTTCCTTCCTTCTTCCGGCTGACAAGAATCAGGAGATGTGAAAACGGCGGTAGTATCGGAAGCAGCCGGCAGAGAGGGTTTCTTAAGGTTAGCGATAAGATTTATTTATAGACCGACCACCGCCATAACTTAAGCACAAACCCTCGTTTTTTTTAAAAATTATTTTTATTTCCATATTTTTGAAATAATTTTGATTGATGATTGGAAATTGGAATAAATTGTTTTCTTAGTCATTAATAAGGACATGTTTGTAATTTTTAAAAAAAAGTAGTAATATTTCTAAAATCTTACTAAAAAACATTTAATAATCGAAAATAGCTTTAGGAAAATTATTTAGCACCTTTGGAATAGAGCTATTTTTATTTTTATACTTTATATGTAATTTGAACATTATCATTATTTTAATAAAATTTAATTATTTTCAAAAAAAATATTAACCTTCTTTATTTTGAAAAGTAGTCGAATTTTTGTTAACTGTTTTCAGGTTTTATGTAAGTTCTGACTTGACTTCTGATCAGATATTGAAAAAAATACAAAAAAAATGCGCACTTCTGGCGCTCGCATATGCAAAATGCGCACCCAGGCATCGCTTGGTCGCCTGAAAAACCTTGATTTTGATTATTCATTGCGTCAATATTTAACTTTTCAATTATTTTCTAACACATTTTTAAACTATTTATAAATTTAAAAATATTGTTTTTTATATTCATAATTCTTTATTTCTAATTATTTTATGATTGTGATTTATGAGTTAATTTCAAATTATAGATTCTCCTTTTCTTTTGAGAGAATCTTAATTTGATTTTTTTTGAAGCAAAATCTTAATTTGATTTGATTTAACAACATGATAGATTTTATTTTCCCAAGTTTTCAATTTAACAACATGGTAGGTTGAAATTCAAGTAAAGATAGAATTCTAACTCACCAACAAGCATAAAAATTAAAAAAATTATATCCATAAGAAGCTTTATCACTTATGAGATAGACTTCTTTTGAAGGTAAAAACGATATAATTAATTACTTACATGTAGTGGATCGAAAGATGATTACAGAGTTTTTCCTAAAAAAAAGGAAAAGATGTCAGGGGCACACCAAGGTTTTTTCACCCTCCATTGTCCAAGACCCACTACGCGAGAACGATTAGACACAGATCGTTCTAGAAAACATCGAGTCAGTCCTCAAAGGTTGTTGAAAGTTTAAACGATCATAAAATCACTTGGCTGGATCAATGCAGAAGGTATGGGGCGGAGCGCATGCATGTGACCACACTTCTTTTTTTGTTTTGAAATATATATATATTATCAGATGGTTTTAACTCAAAAAGGAAAAAAAAGTTGAAGGTTCAATACAATAAATATATAAATTGATTTTTTTTTAACAATTCATAGCTGCTTTGATCTTCTCCAAAGTGTATATGATGAGGGATTTCATAGATTCAATAGAATGAACATGGACATGGGAAGTTGGCTTACTGTCAGCTAATATTTGAAGGGATATTGTAACAATAGAACCAACAACTACTTCTCTTTCACTTTCAACTAACTCAGATACCAAGTTATATCCATGTTTGTGTCTTTTGTCGACCGATATTGTGTTGGGAACTATGGAAAAACCTGAAGGGAGCAGTGCAATATATGATGAATCCCCACCATTCAGTACATTATCCATGACTTTATTGTCCATTGAAGCATACACCATAAGGGAACCAGATTCATCTGTGCTTGTCTCTTGTACGATTACCATGTTAGACCGGCCGTCGTCGACGCACACAGTAGGGCGAATGATGGAGATGTGATTGCTTGAATTCCATCCTTTGGGCACAAGATTTGTTACATGCATGGGTCCTCCATTGATTAGAATATCCCATTCATTACGAACACTCACATCTTGAAGGTATTTCATCAAGCAAGCATGTGAAACAGGAAGCCATAGTGATGTTGCACCATTAAGCACCACGCCAATTGGCTCACCTGGGCTATTAAATATCTTACGCATCATCAATTTGATGTTTGAACTTGTATCTCTGGAAGATGATGATGATGAAGATAGCATGGTCCATGTATTCACAGATGGACACACTCCTTTGTAGAAACTATTAGTCATCCGATGAACAAGCTTCAATAAGCTTCGATGCCCCATTATTCCTATATCAGGAGAAGAACTGGTAGACATCAAGAAAGCTAAGGTTTCACATTGACGTTTTAGAGTTGACAACCACTTATTTGCACCCAAACCAGCACCTGAGCGCATTAGTGAATCATGCACCTCATGGATTCCATATTCATTGTACATTATGTGTTCCACCCAGATCACCTTGGCCTAGTCAATAAAAAAAAACTGAGATTAATATGTTTATATCATATATCATATCTCACTTATGGAACGAGAGATCGCACGTCACATATATAGTTGCAGACATGGCCACCGGAACAAGGCTGAAGAAGTTCAAATCGAAAGACACGAGAAGGAAGAAAGAGTTAGCCAACATTTAGATCGATACCTCAAGCAAATTACAACTTTATTTAAATTCAGTAATTGTAATAACACTAAACATCATATCATGGCGAAGGGAAACGAGGGAAGGAAAGGGAAGCGATTTAGAAAGGTAAGTTCAGAATGTGAGATTTTTCCCGATTAAAAGATGGAAAAGACCACACATTAAGCCGATTGAGGATTTTATTCCTAACTCATATTTTGAAAGTACCTTTTATAAAGATACGTGAGATCAACATGGGATATGTAAAACAGAAAATATAAAATGAAAACAATATAGGTAAGCTCTAGAATTGGGGGCAAATGTCTATCTACCAAAGTTTAGGGTTTAAGGGGGAGTAGCATATTCACTCTGCCCTTTTGTTTACGCTTTGAAATCAATAAATTGTCAATTGGTTTCAAACTCAAAAAAAAATTATGATTGATATCATTTCAATATATATACCTTCGATTGTCCATTTGAAAAGTCTTCAATAACACAACCCGAAGGAAACTTCCAACAACCAGTGGATGATTTAGGTATAGAATATATGGTACCATAAGTGGATTCATCTATAGATGTATCAACCACAGCCCAAACACCCTCTGCGATCATCTTGCAGAATCTCAAGAAAATGACTTCCCTTATTGGAACCAATGGGGAGAGAACTTGAAGCTCGGCTTTCATCTATGCATATACACATTATAAACAGATGGTTAGAATCCATTATATATAGTGTGTGTGTATAGGAATGAATGTATAATGATAAACAAACCAGTTGGAGTGCATTATCTTTGGTTCCAGAAACACCAATATTAGACAACACATTGATAGTTGAAGCTTTTGAGATGGAACATGGAAACATAGAAACCCAACGGTCCTATAGAAGATTGGAAGAAGTAAATTAAGCAGAAAATATTGAAGCGAAAAAATTAAGAACTTTTAATTACATGAACTTACAACATCCATGAGAGTTTCGACAATAACATTGCTATTGGCCATTATAATAGCAGAAGCTCTTGTTCCTTCTGACACAAATCCAATGTGTTGAGGTTTAGGTCCAATGCACGAAGGAAAGGCATGAAGAAATTTTTCATAATTGAGTTTTTCATGGATAAAATCGGTGTCATTTGCAGTCCAAATATCAGTTGAAGAAGATTTTGCCAATTTCACTAGCTCATCCATTGCCTTCACTGCAATTTGAATATAAAGTGTTCTCAATCTCTCATTTTTCAATTCACCATTGACACTAGAACTGATGAATATCTGATGATCAACAAGAGATCTTCCTGCAATAGAGTATGCACGATCTATTTCCTCCTCAAGATAAGCATTCTCTCTTCGTAGATGTTGTTCATCTAAAGAGAATTCCTCGATCATGCATTGATTTCCACAAAATCTACAAAAAGTAGGATCTCTTGTGATAATGGACATTCTTAAGTTGTTGTTATCAACAAGTAATTTATCATTTTCCCGTATCATTGCATTATTCTCTTGTTTTTCCAATTGAATCTGAATGTAAAAATCAACTGCATTAAAATAAAAGAAAGATTTTTATTTGTATATCATCAAATAGATCAATCATTCCATACCTTCATTTGAGTTCTGCGGTTTTGAAACCAAAATTTAACTTTTTGAAACTCAATGTTAAACTTTGTCCCTATGTCAGAAATTTGTTCCTCATTAGGGTTAGGGAACTCTTTAAAGATTCTGCGAAAAATCAAATAATCATGAGTAAATCAAACTTAAAATCTATATGTGTGTGTTATGTATGAGTAATGTTTTATATAAATCATCGCATACGCCAAAAGATTTTGGATAGTATGAGGACTATGTCGACAGTATTTCCTTTTCCTGTAATTAGAAATCATTGATGGAGGATTCTCTCGATTTGATTCATCATCTGCAACATTTTCTCTAGGGTTCAACATGTTTCAGATTTCTAGACAATTATAAAAAAATTTATCAGTATATAAAATGATCTGAGATTTGGTGATATTTATATATAATTGAAGGTTATTAAAATTGAATATGGACATAATTATACCATTACTTATAGATTTTAAGGGATTTTATTATGCATATATAAGATTTGATCATGCATAGAGGGACAGAATTAGGCTAATCATAAATTTGCGAATCGTAATTGAGATTTTCAATTATATATATTTTGCGAAATCTTATCATTAATTAATTACTAAAAATTGATCGTGACATTTATTTTTGAGGCTTCATCATTAATTGGAATCATGATCGAATCTAATAGAAGTAAATCGGAGAGGTGATCGGAGAGTTCACCGGAGATGGAAGAATGTCAAAAGCTGATGATTTTATTATTGGCTCTATGACCCTTTATATAGCTAGATAGTGTTTACAATGGGGTAAATCAACTATTCAACTAACTAACCAATCTTAACTAATTTCTAATTAGTTTATTATATTAACACGTCCCCCTTAACCCAGCGGAGGGTCTCCGACGAGGTTGAGCCTGAGGTCCAGAAACGCCTTGGGTTTAAGTGTCTTTGTTAAGATGTCTGCCCTTTGCTTTACGCCTAAAATGTGCTCTACCTTTTAATTCTCCTTTGTCCGTTTTCTCTCGGACGAAATGTAAATCCATCGCAACATGTCGAAGTTTCGTGTGGCAAATCGGGTTATTGGCGACAAACGTGGCTCCCTGATTGTCATTGAGAAGTTTCATTGGTTTCTGAATATATTGATCCTCAACTCTGTTAGGAGGGATTTGACCGATTCAAGTTCCTCCATGTTTATTATATTAACAGAATCGTACGTCGTCATCAATCACTAGATCATCTTGCAAATCTAATTTTATGTATCTTTCAAAATCTTTTTTCGATTCACTCACAACAAATTGGACAAAGGGAGTACAAAGGATATAAAAATTCTAGATCTTTAATGGATTTATATATTTATTTGTTGTAAGTAAACAGGGAAACGAATATTGGATTTGGCTTAACATCGAGGTACAAAGCAATATTAGGAAGAGTCGGCCTAAATGCTTTCCATACTGTGATTTCGATCATCCTTCCACTATTGCACAATCTGAGGTTAGCAGAGGATCACTTCGGAGTCTAGTCGACGAAGCGGTTTGTGGACTTGAGCAACCAGAAGAATGGGTAGCACTAGTATGCCTCGCGCAGTAGGAAACCTACCAAGACCACCACCCAATCGTTAAGTTTTTGTACCTCTTCGATAGATCGAGGAGATTAATATTCCTAGAACCTCTTAACCTTCTTGGCTCGTGTCTTGACGTTCTCTGGGAAAATGAGAAATCTTAAGAAGTGACCCTCCGTCACTACAAACGTGCATTTTTTTGGCCTTGAGCTCGAGCTTGAGTCTGGCTTGACATAGGTTTCTGAATATTTCGTGAGATCGGCAAGGTTATTTTCTTAATTGTTCGATCACACCAGGATATTATTTATATAGACTTCCTCGTTCTGGCCTATTTCGTGTTTGAATACTTCATCCATATTCAACCTCTGAATTAAAGGTCACTTCTACATTGCGCATATCGAACGACATAACTTTAAGCAGAATATCGCTTGCTCTGTGATGTGGTCAATTTTTCCTCATCGATCGGTCTGAGCCATGGGGATCTGGTTGTATCTTGAGTTTACGTCCATGAGCTTTGATATACCAGATAGTCCACTGATATAAGGGGTAACTATCCTTTGGACATGCCTTATGTAACAATTATATTGGAATTAGACTCGGTCGTGGCTCGACTCAAGGATGATCTGGGATTAGTACGTAGGACAAGAGCCTGAGGAGGACACCAGCGAACAACCAAACAGAATCAGGCCGGGAAAGAAAGATGATAGTTTTATTTACTATTGCACAATCTGAGGTTCGCAGAGGATCACTTTGGTATCTAGTCGACAAAGCGGTTTGTGGACTTGAGCAAACAGAAGAATGGGTATGCACTAGTATACCTCACTTGATAGGAAACCTACCAAGACCACCACCCAATCGTGAAGTTTTTGTACCCTCTTCGATAGATCGAGGAGATTAATATTCCTAGAACTTCTTAACCTTCTTGGCTCGTGTCTTGACGTTCTCTGGGGAAATGAGAAACCCTAAGAAGTGATCCTCTGTCACTACAAACGTGCATTTTTTTGGTCTTGAGCTTGAGCCTGGCTTGGCATAAGTTTCTGAATGTTTCCGTGAGATCGATGAAGTTATTTTCTTAATTGTTCGATCACATTAGGATGTCATCTTTTTTTTTGAAACAAAACCAACTGATAATATAGATTCCGAGACAAAAAAAAAGTGTGATCACATGCGATCCACCCCACACCCTCCGCATTGTTCCAACCCCGGATCTTACGATCGTTTGGGCCTTCACAACCTTTGGGGAACTGACTCGATGTTTCCTAGAACGATCTATGCCTCGTCGTTCTTACGAAGTGGTCCTAAGCCAATGGGGAGTGTAAAAACCCTGGTGCGCCCAAGGCATCTTTTCCTTTGCCAAGGGAAAACTCTGCCATTACCTTTAGGTCCACTACACATAAGTGATTCCACATATCGTTTCTACTTTAATAATAGAGTCCACCCCCTAGGGGATAGAGCTCTATATGGATATGACTTTTTTGGTCATTCCATTTACCAATTTGTCCCCTCCTATAGTATTTGGCAAGACAGGGTTCTATTTTTAGTTGAACCCCATCCCACCATATACCTCAGTTTTAGTTTCCCTTAATACAAGTTCCTATTAAAATACGATTACAGACTCAATATCAAATATGAAGAATTAAACAAGTTTCACGTTCTCGCCAACTGGACACCTCCGGTCCATATATCCATCCATCTCTGTTCCCTTCTCGTACCTTTTGCTTTATACTTGTCCACCTTGAATGACGCTGTTACATCCTGTACTGTCCTCCTCCCTATCTCCTGTGGGCTCGTGCGTCTGTCCTCATGCACTCTCCTGTTCCTTTCGGTCCAGATTCCCCATACTATCGCTGCCGTGTACGTCCACGTCAGGCCCCAGCATGGTGAGTTCTTTGTTCTTGCATTTGCCTGTGCCATGACCTGTTCTAAAGATAGACCTGCACACGTAATCAAACTGGATTTTGCATTTAAAATATATGTCCATAGATCCTTGGAGAACTTGCATTTGAAGAAGACATGGTCTTGTGATTCCCATGTCCCCCCACATAATATGCAGCCTGTGTTCCCCCCTCCCATTCTACCCGCCCAGTCAGCTCTCATGGATATTTTGGACCACCTGGCCCTCCAGAGTGTTATGCTGAATTTCCTTACACTAGTCGTCCAAACCCCCTCCCCGTAGTGCTCTATTGGCTCAGCATTCCTGACGGAGTCCCAAGCGTTCTTGAAAGTCAGGGAAGTCCCTTTTCCTATCCAGGTGTAATTATAATCAGCCTCACACTTTAGGTTCCCCTCTATCACATCCTTCTTATCAATGATTTCAGCCCATAGGGCCGAATCCGAGTTTGGGTGCTTCTCTATATCTCTGAGAGCGCGTCCACCCACGTATCTCCCCCTCATCCATGATGCCCAGATCGAGTCATCTGCCGACCATATTCTACCCCAACCTTATCATCCTCGCCGCTTCAGCGGACTCTCTGAAGCACCTCAGTCCCATTCCACCCTCCTTTTTGGGGAGGGTCATCTGATTCCATCGGACATCTTGCTTCCCACTCCACATATATCTGTAAGAGATGGATCTCAATTCTTCAAGGGTATCCGCCGGGAGTCTGCTCGACATATTTCAGAAATTGAATATGCCCATTATACCCCAGTGATACAGCTAAACCCTGCCCACATGAGACAACAACCTTGTTTTCCACCCCTCTACCATCTTATTGACTCTTTCAATTAGGGGGGCGCAGTCCTTTGGGTAGAGGATCCTAGGTGATAGAGGCAGTCCAAGGTACGTTATTGGGAAGGTCCCTTCCTTGAACCTTAGGCGTGCCAGTAATTGGTCCTTATTCTTTGTGGAATTTGAAAAGAACACCTCACTCTTTGGGTCACTTACGCTCAGACCTGTCCTAGATTCGAAGACTTTAAACACTCCATCGATGGATTTGAAGGAATCCTCCTTGGCTTTGCAGAAAATCAAAAGATCGTCCGCATAGATCAAGTGCGATATTCCCATCACGTTGTGCTTCTTAAAGGTAATTATTTGCCTCCTCTCCACTTTCTCATTTATGAGAATGGTCAGGTTTTGCATCAAGAGAGCGAATATGTACGGGGAGAGGGGGTCTCCTTGTCTAATTCCTCTCTTTGGTAGTATTTGTGGCGTCGGCGACCCATTCACCAGGAAAGATAACGATGATGTGGTTATACACATCATTATGATCTTGGTGATCATTTCACTGAACCCCATATCTATTAGAGTGTCCTCTATCGCCTGCCAGCTGCATGTGTCAAAGGCCTTCGCAAGATCCACCTTTATGGCTGCATTTGCTCCCCCACTTGCCCTACCGAATCCCGTTACCATTTCCGTCGTCAATAGATAATTGTCCCCAATCAGCCTTCCTGGTAGGAAAGCGGTTTGATTGCTGTCAATCAAGGTATCTGCAACTGGTACCACCCTGTTCGTTAGGACTTTTGAAAGGATCTTATACGTTGTGTTTACGTAAGATATGGGCCTAAACTGATCCAACCTTGTGGGGCTCTTGGTTTTCGGGACCAAGGTAATGAACGTAGTGTTTACTTGTCTCAGTAGGGGCTCTCCTAGAAAGATAGATTGTATGGCTTTGACTAGGTCCTCGTCTATAATGTTCCAAAAGGCCTTAAAGAAGGCTCTGTTGAAACCGTCTGGACCAGGGCTTTTGTCTGAGTTTAGCGTCATGACTACCTTCTTAATCTCGTCATACGCTGGTATCTTCTCTAATTCCCTATTTTGTTCAGGCGTAACCTTTTTAACGAAGTTTCTGTTTTCGGTACTTAAGGCCTCCTCCCCTTCAGCAAATAGTGTCTGGAAGTGGTCCAACGTTTTTGTCTCCATCTCACTTCTAGATACCACCACCCTTCCATTCGGACCTAACATTTTGTAAAGGGAATTTAGGGTTTGTCTTTGTTTTGTCATGGCTGCAAAGAATTTCGTATTCCTATCCCCTAGTCGTAACCAATTTGCCCTACTCCTCTGCCTCGCATCCTCCATTCGCACCTGCAGCAGGCCTTTTAGATCCTTAAGGCATCCATCCAGCCTCACCTGGATATCCTCATCAAATGGTCTTACCTCCAACAGGTCCTCATTCTTCTGGATTTCTGCCTCTGCTTGGGCGATTATCCTCCTTGCTTGATCCTCTGATGTCTTCCATCTCTTGAGTACCCTCTTCACATTGTTCAGCCTCCTTGTGAATATGTACATCGGGGTCCCCCATACCTCGATTTGCCAAGCATCCCTGACTACCCCTTCCAACTCATCCTTCCTTAGCCATGAGTTTGTGAATCTGAAAGGCCTCTTCCCCTCTTCAACTACCCTGAGGTCGATGGTCAGGCTACGGTGGTCAGACGTGCCACC
>LFYR01000980.1:538772-605290 GCA_001185155.1 Zostera marina | reverse complement strand
GTATTATCCCTCTAATTTTATTATTATAGAGTTTATTTTCCCTTTTATTATCCTTATTTCCCTCTAACCACATGCAAATTTTCCCATAACCCTCCCACCCCAATAACCAAATTGGTCTCACCACATGCAATACAAGTCGATCACCCTCCCTGGCAATTTTCCTTTTTTCCCTTCTACCCCACATGCAATTTCTCTCCCCTACCCCAATGTTTATGTATTTACCTTTCCCTCCCATGTGCATGTCCCTTTGTGACATTTTATAATTTCCCACTACCCACATGCATATTTTAGATATAATATTCCCTCTTTTATTTTTAATCCTACCCCACATGCAAATTCCCTCCATTTGACTTTTCTAATTGGTTTTACTTAATATTAATATTTATTAATACTACTAATTCCTACTGTTTATTTATTTAATTTAATTTAATTTTAAATTTTAAGCTCACCTCCCCCGCTCACCCCTCCCTTGGCAGCAGAGTCGGGCTGGCTTTCCTCCCGCCGGAAGTCATCCAACAGATCGTCCTCTTCGATCACCAGAGATGGTTCCTGCCATTGGATCCTCCCGTGCTCGTATTCTCCCTCCGAGTCTCCCTCCCGATTGCTCAATTCTGGAAAGTCCAACCTGCCGGATTTTCTCTCCGACAACCCATGCCCGCCGTCGTCTGGATCAATAAGATAGTCCTTCCTGCCTTTGCTCGATATTTCCTTCTCGATCTGGACCACCATATCCCCTTGATTTTCCCTCCTTGCCTGTTGTTTCAATTTGTTCTTTGAGGTCTTCTTTCCTTTTGAGGTCGCTCTGGTCGGCGAAGGCTTTGCACTCTGTTTTGGTTTCGCAGCTCGACTCCCTCCCTCCTCGTCGGGCTTTTGAGGTGTCGAGTCTATTTCTTGCTTCTCCAATTCATTCCCTCCATTCTCTTCCATCTGTCTATCCTTAATTCCGTCTATGTCCTTCTCTGTTTCTCTGTTTCTCTTCCGCTTTAACCCATCAGTCGGCGTTCCTGGCGATCTTATCCTTTTCCCTATTTCCGTCTCTGCTCGGTTACTGGTATCATAATATTGGTCGGTTTTTCCCCATTCATGTTGCTCGCCGCTGCCCTAGTGATCATCGGCGCAGTGCCTCTATCCTCCACCGGCAGCACATTCCCGCCTTTCTTCTTCCCCGATTTCGATCTCCTATTTAATCGGGTCGGATCTGTGGAGTTGGCTCGTGAATTATTGACCAGCCTATTTAACTCATTGACCATGAGTTGACATCGGACCCTATCACTGTTCATCGTCTTCAACCTTTCTCGGTCGCTGCAAGGTTCAGTTCCACTGTCGTACGGTCGAGGGGCACCCTGATCGATCTTCAATCCATGTGAAATCTCCTCCGATACCTCCATCCGAGTCATCCTAGCAATTTCTCCCACTCCGTACGTCTCCCCATCCGTTCTACTGCACTCTCCCATCCTCGACAGGCTGTCTGCACCCATTCGTTGTTTTTCCGTACGCCTCGAAGAATCAATTCCCAGAGAATCGTCCTTGGTAGCGTGTTCGATAATTCCTTCCCGTTGAGTCTAGTCACGTACCTCTCTCCCTGCAGTTTCTTCAGTCCCCACCGTACTGTCTTCTTCCCCGATTTTCTTGGCCTATTTGGTATCCATTAGGATGTCATCCACCGTACAGTCTCCATTAGGATGTCATCTACATAGACTTCCTTGGCCTATTTGGTATTTGAATATTTCATCCATATTCAACCTCTGAAAGGTCACTTCTGCATTGAGCAAATCGAACGACATAACTTTAAGTAGAATATCGCTTGCTCTGTGATGAAAGTCAATTTTTTCCTCATTGGTCGGTCTGGGTCATGGGGATCGATCTGGTTGCGTCCATGAGTTTTGATATGCCAGAGTTTGCGTCCATGAGATTTGACATACCAGATCGATAGTCCACTGATAGAAGGAGTAACTATCCTTTGGGCATGCCTTATTCAAATTAGTGAAATCTTCTAAATTCGATATCCACGTTGGTCGGGTACTAGACCAGGCGAATCTACCCTTAATTAGGGGTCTCAGGTTATGACGGAGTGATCAGACTCACGAGAGTATATTGAGTTTGTGTTCACATGACTATATACACAAATGGATTTGTATCCTCCCTCATTTCAACATCATGTGAGGTGATGAAAACCTCAACACATGGTTTGTCCCAATTCGTGTAGTCACCGATGTAACCAAATTTGTAAAGATGAATTTTCAATATTATATCTCTATCTTCCACGATTAGTCGACTTATTAAATTTCATTCAATCAAGAATAATCAAAACAAAAATCGTTTTTCTTGAAATATAATCAAACTAAAGTTTTAAGTTTTTTATAATAAAAACTACAATTTTTTTCTAATATTTAACTACAATTTTCGCCGACACTAGCTGATGAACTCTTTTCATCGTCACTAGCTCAAGATCACTATAATGTGATCACGATAAGCAGAAATGACTGAAACTTCAAAAGTGGAAGATGGTGATGCTGGTGCAACTACAGGTTGTTGGATCGTGATTTGAGATCAAGGAGGTTATAACCTCTTTTCGCGTAATTTTTATTAGAATGGAAAATATATGAGAGATACAAGTTAAAATAAAGGATATAATTTTTCTTGGTTTGAATTAAGGTATTTGTACTTTCAAAGTTATCTGTAGTAACACGACCAGGACACCTAATATTGGCGGGCTTGGCGGCCTGACCGTCAACCAGAAAAACACCGTTTTTCTGTAGTGCCCCAGGCTGCAGCTTGTCAACAAATTCCCTACATATCGTTGTTTTGATAGAAACAATATGTTTTTGGTTCGTTGGACCTAAATTCCGAGAAAGAAACTCAATTCCCTCATCTTTCGGACTGTAAATTTTTCTAGCATCTTCTGAATCACTTCTCTAATTATCTGTGAGAATTATATCATCTACGTATGCGAACAAGAACATCGTGGTTCTCTTCTTTGAACCAAATGAACAAGAACGGAACAAAATGACTTTTCTTGAACCCAATTGTTACTAGGTGATCTTAGAGGTGGTGATACCACATATATACAAAGATTTCTAGAACAGACGTACATGATTAATGTCTTCAAATTCGACCAGTTGTGTCACTAGACAGTATTATCTCATCTAGCTAACTTCCCGTGTAAAAATGGATTGGAAATATCTATCTGTGTTAAATTCCATTCTCTGGAAATAACAATCTGAGGATCACACGTCCTGAGTGTGTCTTTACGACTGAGCTGAAAATCTAAGTATAATCATTCCCTTTTATTTATTGCATTCCATTTTCTACCCATCGCGTTTTATATCTTTTTTTACAACGGAGGGTACCTCTTTACAGATATAAAACTGTTAACCTTCGGATGATATAACCAGAGCCATATAATATATCATCGAATAAATCTAAGTGAAAATGTACGTAAAGTAAGATCTGAACCCTGAACCTTCGAAACTTTAATAGTTCCTGAGACTAGTGAGTTAATCTTACTTTGTATCGCGTTTTATATCTCTCAATTGAGTCATCCTAACGTTTTATGTGTTCGTGAAATTTATCTGTGATGAGAGTGGAACCTGATCAGTACTTCAAAACGCTTTCAACAAGTATCAGGCGGGGAACTCCGCGGGGAAATCAGGTTGGGACTCAGTTGCTCAGAGCTCTGCTTCGTTGGGATTTCTCCACTCCTAATGATCTGCCTTAATGAGTGAGAGATGCCTCATATTTATAGGACTTTTTATAGGGGTAATCTGGTCATTTGGGTTGTAACCGTCTAACTGATCAGATCTGGTCTCAGGTCGACATTTCTGAGATCGACTTCCTTGGGGTCCGACTTTTTTAGGACTCGACTTTATCCAGAAGTCGAGTCCTAGAAAAATCGACCTCTGGGAAAGTCGATTTTCCCAGGAGTTGACTTGAGACCTCCCCAAACGTGGAATAAGTGTCTCAGCTCATCTCGGGCTATCCGGACTTCTAGTTGCTGATGTTTTGTGACCAAGTTAGGGATATTGTATCACCAATCTGCTAACTTTTTTAGACGATAATCACGGAGGCAAGGATAACATTTCGATCTAAAAACTCTTAACTTCTCACAATCTAGTTATATTCTAGTAGTGTTACATTCTAGTATCATTTTTAATTCTAATCCCAAACCCTAGAATCCTAGAACTAATTAAAAAAAATTAATCTAAATTTAATAGAATTTCTTTTTTCTTTCTATTTATAGCTGAAATTGGAACCCTGACCCACCCACCAACATCACCGTCACACCCGTGGGCCTGTCGCCACTTTCTTTCTGTTATCCGTTGTTTCAAAGAGAAATTCGAAGTTTCCGCCGGAAAATGGGGATAGGAGATTCAAATCCGGCGGATAATGGTAAAAAAAGAATAGAAGATCCGATCGGGGGAGCGTCGTCTACGGTTGTAACATGTTCGATCTGCCTCGAGCAGATTTCGATTGGAGGGGATCGATCTACTGCTAATCTGCAATGTGGGCATCAGTTCCATCTAGGTGATTGATTGATTGACGCTCCGGCGCGGATTTTTTTTTTTGGTGGATTTCCGAAGATTTTGGATGGATTTTGTGGTTCTGTTTGCAGTTTTTTTTTTTTTTTGTAATTTTGAAATTCATTTTTTTGAGGGGGAAGGGGGAGGGAGACGAACAATGTAGATTGTGTTTAATTATTTTGTGAAATTGGTTGTTTGGAATTCTTGCAGATTGTGTTGGGTCTGCTTTCAACTATATATCAGCAATGCAGTGCCCAAATTGTCGCCAATTAGAGAATGGAAATTGGCTTTTTTCATCTGATTTGCGTTTATCATCAGCTAATGAATATAATGAATATATTGACGATTTTACAGACGAATCGTATCATGTGAATTACTCGGATATGGTAAATTTCGATGCTTAAATGATAGATGGTATTTTCATTTCATTCATTCTGATTCAATTCAATGATTGTTTTGCTTAACCCATGAACCCAATATTTCAAATCTCACAAATTGCAGCACAATCTATCTAATTTGCTCTACTGATGATCGTGTTTTTTATTTTTCTTAATGATACCTACGTATCTATTTTGTTCTATAATAAATGTTGTTGGTATTTTTGAGGAATTCAGTTCTGCCCATACAGAAACAGATTCAGTTCCCTTGCTTACTATGGGTAAACTTAAAACTACTACTCAGTTCCTATCAGTTAAATTTGAGACCTTAAATGATTATTTCTGTACTGATATCAAAACTTCCTTCTTTTTTCACAGAGATCCCAACCTTGTTCCAAGAAACAGTGATCACTCATCACTGCCACAGCGTATGTTCCTTATCGACACCCTTTTATTTATCGAATATAAGTCAAAAGTTTATTTTCTAACAAGGAAGAAAATACTTGGTTTCAGGCTATGGACAAGCTGATTTTGTGAGTCAAAATCCTGAAATTTCTGAATACCTATCTACTCCAGTATATCCTCACAATTTTGGACCCTTTCCGATGCAAAATATCCATCAGCATCAACATCAACATCCGCAGCCTCCACCACCATTCTCTCTATGGAACAGTAGTATACCTATGCTCTCTGTTGCCAGGCCAAATCCAGATTCCTTTCCTGTAGATGATATTGCCTATCGTCATCATAGTATGGGTTCTCTTTCACAGTATGTTAACCAACATTTTAATGGCAATGAAACATTGGGTTCTTCTGCAAATATGAGGGCTCCGGCAAGACCTGATGGTTCAGATGTTCCTGATATCACACCAATGCAAATTCATTCACTTGTCACTAGACTTCGGTAATCTTGGTTATTTTTAATTCATTTTTCTTTTTCTTTTTTACTGAAACTCGAACCCTGGACCTATTTTAATAGTGAATGCGAATAACTGGACTAATCGAGTTGTGGTTTAAAAATAATTGTTATTTTTGCAGTGATTTATCTGTGTCTCCTCAATATACGGAAGACAGACAGCATGAAAACAATGGAGGAAGCTACACATCAAACGTACAATCAATAAGCACACATGATCAAATGGAACAAAGCCAACAACAAGCATTTCCATCATCTGAAAATTCTGGTTTCTATAACAGAAATACCAGTCATAACCATAACAGCGAGTTAAACATGACAGGTAACAATAATGGTCAATACCAATGGGAAGGAGATCTTCTCGCGCCGTTCCCACTGCTCCCCGTTGAAGGTGATTTCCCATATTGGGATCGATTACCTCTTGTAAGAACAGAAACACCAACACCAACGCCTCCATCAGACTATGGAAGCAATCTGTTCACTAGCTTTTGGTCGCACAATTATAATGGTTCAAATGCAACAACCCCATCATCAAATCAACCACCAACTTCTCATTTGCATCATTTACACTGAAGCCTTTCTTCTTCAGTCAGTGAGTGAACTTTTTATAACAAACTTGAAAACAAAATTCCTCTTGTCGCTGGTATTATTATCTATAATGACCAGCAGCATTCAATTGGGAAATTTGAATATTTTTTTTTGCAATAAGTGGCTGTGAATTTAACTTGATATATTGATCATTGATGTGTGGATGGGTTCAAATTGCAACAGTCATCTTCATTAGATAATTAGTTTGTTGATAATTTATAAATGTGTTCGAACTGTAAATTTTTCCTCACCTTGTTAGGCTATGGGTTCTAACTTCTAAGTAACTAAAGATATTGATATTGGTCTGTTTGTCAATGAAAAAATTTACCTTAAATCTTAATTAACGATCAGGAAAACAGGATAACTATTTTTCGGAGCAAAATCCTGTAATGTTATATTTCATTTGTAAATTAAAAGCCAAACCTACCCCAATTTATATAATCATATTATTGCGTCACTCACATATCTGAACTCGTTCAAAGAATCAAATTCAAATACCGTAATATAAATTAAGTAATGGTAATTAGTAACAAAATAGCAAGTGAATAAAATAGTAATGAAGGGTGGGTAAATCCTAAAGTACAATGTAAATACTTTACTGACTTATGTATGAATTATGATAAAATAAAGCATTCTTCACATCTCCGAATGATAAAAAACGCCCATGAAATCTAGCTTGCAAATTATATTTGAGCAACAGATTAATTACAAGTACGAAAAAAAAAGATGGATATAACCCCAATTCAAATTCAGTTTTACCCAAATTCATCACTATCACTCGCTATTTCCCGAAGAAACCAAATCACAGTTGCATTGATGCAATCAGACTTAATCTGCTGCCTGACAAAAAAAAATGAGCCAGGTGTGTGAGAAATGTAAGAATAATGGGGTATTCCCCGTTGCAAAAAACTTAAAACAATCGATTGACATACAGTAGGAGAACGTGACAAGCTCCGGCTGCGACTCAATCTCCTTGGGCTTTTGTTTGCATTTGTTTTTTGTGAAGATTTCTGTGTGAATAAATCGATCATGGCGGGGTAATTTAATATAGAAGATATTATCCAAGAGAGAATTAGAGATTTACAGCAATGGGTGGTGGTGATTTGGATCTTGAGATTGACCTGCAAAAATTACAAAAACAACACGATTTTAATTCAATGGAGGAAAAATGATTATTATCACATAAATCTTTTAATGCCAGTGGATTCCAAGCAAGATTCATCCACAAACAACATAGATAATATCTAGTAAATAACTTATGAATATATTGAAAATTCCGAATGATTAAATGGAATGATGTGAGCAGCAATCAATCCGATCATCAAATCAAGTCTACTTGATTCACAGTAATCCACAGCTTTAAACTGCAACGCATAACCGTCCAGATTGTGCTCCAAAACATCTATATACCATATTTTCCAAAAATTATTAACATTTTTGTTTTCAAAATCCAAAAGAAAATGATAATTATATATACGAACATAGAGTGACAGAGAATCCTATCCTATGACAAGCACATTGTAGAGCATTCAACAAAAATTATTGCAATCGGCAATGAGTTGAAATTTTCATTGGGAGGCGGCACCTTAAACAATATTTTTGTATTTTTATAAGATATTATAAGGAATTATTTTATTACAGCTGTAAGATATTTTTTTAACAAATGGCAAGTTTTTAAGGCAGACCAACTATTTCATCATCTGATTTAATTATCCCTGTGCAACAAACTTGGGGACTTGAAGAGTGGAGCCCTCCAGCAAATCTTGTGCAGTAATAAAGCTCTCTACAAAGTAATCTCAATAATCATTGCAATTTCCAAATATAGTTAAAAAGATACTGCCTCAAGTGATTTCAGAGAATCGGTTTGCCTTGATTAAAGGCAGGTTTTTTATTAAAGGCAGGTTTTTTATTAAAGGCGTGTTGCTAGAACCTAGAAAGACAACATCCTCCTAGCTTTTGAGTTCAAGGTTTTTGTATAAGTATCCAAGAAGATGCCTAAAGATTGAAATTGTGAAAGTACTCACTATAGTGAATGGATAGTACGGATTGAAATTAACCATGCAATTGATGGGATTTTGTAATAGAGTCCAATTAGATTAGGGAGTGGGTCTCCCCAACAAGGTTTTTTTATAATTTCATGCCTCTTGAGAGTTGAGGCAAAGGAATCCTCTCTATCAGCCTCCCACGATCAACCAAAGTGCAAAATGGAAAATAAAGGGTATCTCATGCAGGCAAACTCAAGCTGATCAGATGGAGAATATAAGAAAACTCAAAGAGAAATCTAAAACTGTGGATTGGAATTAGTGTGCCAGGCCAATGGAAAACATAAGCTTTCATTGTGTGGGTGGAGAATTAGATGGGACAAGCTTCCCGTTAAAATTAATATCAGCAGATAGAAAATGACCAGAACCTGCAATGTATGCAATGTAAAATAAAGTCGAAAATGACAGCTGAAATTCGAGAGGCAATCCAGCAAATTGAACAAATGTGTGCCTCTTGGAATCTCCAGGACATTATTGATGAAGGTAGAGTAAAGGAAGATGGAAAAAATCTGTTCAACCCTGAAAACTTTAAAATTCAGTACCCAGCAAAAAGTTGGATCTCCCTTGTACCTTGGTAGAACTAATTTATATTCTAAAATTCAGTAGTATGGTAAAATCCCACCAGCAAAAAGAGGCAAACATGCATGATTTTAATTCTTAATGAAAAGGTTATAAAACAATTGGATAATTGTATACTAGCAGCAAAATTATAAGAAAAATGAAGAAAAAAAGTATAAAAAAAATTCATTTTGTCTTCAAAAATTGAAAACAACAACAAAAATATATATCATAAACAAATGCATCAAAAAAAGTACATTGGTAAAAGGAAATCTTTTTCAAAAAAAGTTAAACTGATTTTTTCAAAGAAAACTAAAATATTGAATATCTTACCTAGAAAGAGACCTCTCCATTGATGTTGACCTTGACTGTGATCTTGATAAAAAACGACGACGGGGAGACTTAGCCTTAGGAGAAATACTGCACGAAAAAAATATTTATAAGAATTATTTCAAAATTTATTCACTCTACAAAACAAACATTTAGGAAGTTATAAGACCTTAGACTCCGACTCCTGCTACGGCTGTAGCTACGACTATAACTTGGACTTCTGCTTCTTGAATAAGAACGACTGCGACTATAACTCCTCGATAAGCTTCGATGAGAGCGGTACTCTTTCACCTACAAAAATGAGTTTCACAAGAATAAAGAGGATAAATTTCAGTCAGAAACACTAAAAGATTAAAAGATCGTATTTAACCAGTACCCTTATATATGATCGAGACCGAGTAAATGCATTTTTAAACTCAGAGTCATCAAGTTTTTTTATCTGCAAAAAGGTAGGAAAACATGTAACATTTTAAATAACTAAATTAGATAACGAACGTGTACTCTCTCTCAAGAAATAAATCAACTCACGGCATATCTCATATCATCGTAGTTTGTAAAATCAACAATTCCAGTGGTTCCTGCAAAAGTGTATTATGAAAATTCATATGAATGTTTTATTATATTATAGCAGAGCCAAAAAGTTTGACAATTTGGAAATTATTTATTTATAAAAATGCTTTGAATGAACTTATGAAAGAACATGGAGTACAGCAGTCATTTTCTTTGAAATGGTCAAAAGACAAAAAAAAATCAGTTCATGATGCAAAAACACATGAATAACAGAAGCTAAAGAACATTGTTAAAATATTAAAAAACTCATAAAATGCAACACGATTGAGGAGTATGTATTTGAGTTATCCAGTGCGACACATAAAAATATGAACTTCTGATTCAAATTTCATTAAAATGTTTTGACATAACGCAGATTAAATAGGTTACAAACTTTCATTACATAATACAAAAACTTTTTCAGGTTACAATTTTAGTTAAGAACTTAAGTCTTTTCACTTGAAGTAACTTTTCACTTGAAGTAACTTTTCTAATCATGAAATTGTTTAGTTCTTCGTCAAATGATCAAATCAATAATTCAATATCATCATAGACAACATAAGTTACATAATCAACTCATCTAGTGCTTCTGTCCTCATATAGCTATTTGTTAGTTAACTTAACTTGATTCCTTTTGACTTATGGTAAATGGCCCAATAAGTTCATTGACACCCATTGCTTCCTCTAAATCAATTCAGCTGAAGTAAACCCATTTTCTCCATAGAACTGCTCATTCATAGATCCCAAGGGCGATGAAACTAATATGCCTAACCCGCCTACCGCCCAAAAGGATTCTAGACACATGCTGTCCTATATGAATGCAAGTAAAACCTTCATGTCAAGTTGTCAACAGTCAATTAGCCCCAATTTAGCAGTATGTAAATTTACCAAAAAAAAACAATTTATTATCTAACCACTTGAGAGATTTATGCAATTTAGGTTAGTAAATGAATATTCGAAATCCGAATCCAAATTCGGTTTCGAATCCGTTTAAGACTAAACAAATTCGAATTTCAATTTTGATATCCGGATTTAAACGAATCGAATTCAGATATCAAGGTATTTTGTTCTGTTAAAATCCGGTCAGTTTAAATTAAATATTTATATTATTAAAAAATTAAATTTACATAGTTAACCTTTAAATTTTATAATTTATACCATTACTACCTATTTTAATCTCATTTATACAATGACATATTATAAATATTTTGATTTAACACTAAACTATTATTAAAAAACAAGTTTTATATATATAATTTTAAAAAAATACAGAATATTTATTAAATAAAATAAATTATAAAAAAATTATATAATTGTTATTCGAATCCGAATATTATTCAGATTCAAATTCGGTTATTCAACCGAAATCGAATTCGGATATCAAAAATTAAATTCGGTAGATAAACGAACCGAATTCGAATATTTGGATATTAAACGAATTCGAATATGGTGCTATCCGGTTCGAATTCGGTTCGTAGGCCTAATGGCATTCTTAGTGGACCTCTAAAAAACATGACTATTACCAGTTTCTTAAGCAGGCAATTGAAAACACAAGTCAATATTTTTTTTTGAAACTGTTAAATGTTTTCATTTAATGAAAAATGAAAGGCATTGCCCTGAAAATACAATGAAAATAAGCATAAAATATAAATATGGATATTGTGACACTTTCCACACAGCCATATTGCCTAAAGAAAACTCTAGACTATCTGCCTCAGGATGTCAACATATCTGCATTGTGCTAGTCCCAAGGGATGACAACAACATTTCTTGAAGCACTCAGGCTTGAAGGATAAGCTGATGTCCTTGATTACACAAGTCAATATTACTCATGCAATAAAATGTTAAAAGACAACTAACCTCTCCCATCACGGAAAACTTGAGAAAAGCAAACATCACCAGCACGCCGCATGTGATCCTTAAAACAAAGATAAATTTGAGTTATTTGAAGGTTTAGCATAGCCTTAAAAAAACGCAAAAGATGGATAAGACACAACTACTTAAGTTGCTTGCAGAATTATAGAAGGATGTGATGATGAGTTTAGTTTTTTCTAATCTCCCTCGCATATGTATACTAAGCTTGCCCTTTTCGTAGTTTATAAAAATTAACACATTATAAAAAATATCAAAAAATGTAAGAGCAAGTTTTCCTATGCGTCCTCTTAATCGGGATTAAGCAGTGCTTAAGCTGCCATGCAGTTTCAAACTACCCGGCACCCGCATAGTTCGAAAAAGCGCAAAGCGCTCCCAATTTCCAGGGAGCGCTTTTTCAGCTTTGACCGCTTTAGCGTCGCTTAAAGCGGTCAAAGCGGTAGTGGCATATGTGTAAATATTTGCAATTTTTTTATAAATTGCATATATACCCCTGTTTATATATATAATTTTTCCAAAACCTGTACATGTATAATTACCTAAAAAATATATATAAACCTGATAATTTTTGCATATCATCTTAAAAAATATATATAAACCTGTACAGGTCGGTGTCCATCCCAGGACTCCAAAAGGTGGCTATCTTTTTTATATCCACAGCTTTGGTAATGAATGCAAGGTGTCCATCCTCTTGCAAGGTGTCCATCCTCTTGCAAGGTGTCCATCCTCTTGCAAGGTGTCCATCCTCTTGCAAGGTGTCCATCCTCTTGCAAGGTGTCTATCCTAGACCATGATATGCAAAAAAAAAAACTATTTAAGTTATCCCTACACGGGTAAATGGGTTGGCCCGACCCGACCCGACCCAAGTACCCACTGGAATAAAGCGTTTGGCAAAGCGGTCCAAAAAAACCGCTTTGCCGCTATTTTCGCTTAAAGCGACGCTTAAGCGTCGCTTTTTGAACTATGATTCGGGTTTGGATCTGATTAACCCACCCAAACACCCATGTAAAAAAATTGAAATAGGGTAAAAACCCTAAATTTTATTTTATTTTACCTCTACCCTATCCCCTAAATAGGGTAAAAACTTACTTTGCTTATAACCTTTTTTTTTTGAGAAAATAAAATTTTCATTACTGAAAAGAGGTTGGGCATAGCCCAAGATTACAGAATATAGGGAAATGCAAGTACAGTAAATGTAAAAACATTGTCTATCTCTTATACAGCTATGACCCTGACTAACTGGCCAAGGACTGAAGCCTAAAGAGGTTGGACTCCCATGAGCGTATAGCTTGTTTTTCAATCTTTGAAAGATTGTGCTTCTTATAGGATGTAGAATCATATGCAATGCTCACATCCTTTATCATTTCTCTGCTGACAATTTCTGGGGGCCTTAGAGTGTATTGTTTTAATCTCCTATTCCTTTCACACCATATATGCTAGGAAAGGGATGCTAGCATGGTACAGTGTACCCTCCAACAACTGGACTTGTGGGTGAATTTTTGTATTGTTTCCATAATATCCCCTATCATGATGTCTATTGTGAGAGATAGGGGATTTTGCTCATTAAGTGTCCAAACAACATTGTTAAGGCAGCTAGTTGACTCTAGCAATAGGGATCTAGTGTAGTGGCAGTTAACGTATAGGTGTTGTAATGTTTCTTCCTCATTTCCACATAGTGGGAAAGACGTATTTATGTTTGAGTCCCCAACTTTGCAGTCTAGTTAAAGTGTTCAGACTCTTGACCTTAATTCTCAACAACAACATGGAGAATTTGGGAGGTTTTTTGGCCCAGATCCCTAGATTTATCGCTTGTAAGATTCCTTTGGGCCTTAATGTTTCTGAATGCTTGGAGGGGGCAAT
The DNA here is from genome assembly GCA_001185155.1 of Zostera marina. NCBI lineage: Eukaryota > Viridiplantae > Streptophyta > Magnoliopsida > Alismatales > Zosteraceae > Zostera > Zostera marina. The sequence goes on along the minus strand of LFYR01000980.1, from coordinate 591,678 downwards.
TTGTGTGACCCTATAGTTACTCATGCAGTTTATACATTTCCCTATTGTTTCCTTATTAGCTAGTATTGTTTTCCACATGTGAGAGTCCAGAGTAGATCTACACTCCATTTCTCCAATGTTTCTTCCTTTGATGTACCTAATTTTTATCCAGTCTGCTAGTATGGAGTTATTAGGACTCCACATCCTCTCTGTTCTTTTGACCAATGCTAAAGCATTAGTTGTAAAGAAATCTCTGACCCCTATTCCGCCTTCTCTCTTTGGGAGTGCCATTTTTTCCCAACTACTCCCTCTTCTCCCGTCCCAGATGAAGTTGCAAGCTAGGCTCTGAATCTTTATAATAACTGTGCATGGCAGTGTGGTTCCGTTTGTCCAGTATTGAAACTTACCTTCTAAGACCCAATTCACTAATTGGGTCCTGCCTGCGTAAGACAGACATCTCCCTTTCCATCTGGCTAACATTTTTTCTATTGGATCTATCAACTTCCAACATGTCTCTTGTGCCAACATGTCTATTGTAACCTTAAATTATATTTATTTACATTGCTTAAATTATGTTTTTAGTTGGTAGTTGGCACTTTGTTGAGAATTGGAACTAGTTGCTCATTTTTATGAAATTAGAAGTGTGTACCTCTAATTAAGTATTTATAATATTTATTTTGTATTATATATCTATGATGTATAATAATATTTTTTTTAAATACCAAAAAAAACCCACATAATTCTGATTAAGCTAGCATGTGGGGAAATGACAATCGCATACAAGCATAGGAAACCTTGGTAAGGAGGGAAATGGTTGAAACTGGGAGGGGCATTCAAGTATTAAACAACAATTAAATGTGGATTGCACCAAGCTTTTTCATGCGACGCCTAGGCGTCGCATATGCGACCATGCGCTCCAGCGCATGTAGGCGTTTGCCTTCATGCGCTCCAGCGCATGTAGGCGTTTGCCTTCATGCGCTGGAGCGGGTTAGGTGGATCCGGGTTAGGGTTAAGATCCGGGTCGGATCCGCCTAACCTAATAGCCCATTTAAATAAAAGGATGAGGGTTTTAAAAACCCTAATTCCTCTTTTCTTTCTTGTTTTTTGCCCTTTTCTTCCCTTCCCTCCCACCTTTGAATCCTAACCCCTAGATTTTCAGATCATCTCCCCACCCATTTTCTCCGGCCATCTTCAAAGGATACTCCGGCCACCACAAGGGAAGACTCCGGTGACCTCCAGGCAGCTCCGGCCATCGTCAACCTCGCTGCCGGCGACCTCCGGCCATATTTTCAGGCGAGCGCCTAGACGGCCATGCGGTTGACGATGGCTTGCATTGCACAACCAAAAATCTATTAATTTGGGGCTAAATTTCAAATAAAAATCATGAAAAAACATTAAATAAATAGTGCTATTATTTAGACTTTATAGTTTATAATTTTTATGTTGAAATCTGTTATTTAACTTATTATCTAATTATACTAAATGATAATGCAGTTGTCTTTACCCAATAGAATCGCCAATAAAATGTAAGAAGAAATTGAGATCTCGATTATATAAATATGAAATGTGAATCATTTATATACCTTTAAATCCTGCCAGGAAGCAGAAGATGGTAAACCAGTAACCACCACTGCATAATATTAAAGAAGAAGAAATTAAACCACCAAAACTAACCAGGGGAAATTAGAAAAAAGTGGAAATTATATATGTAAAGATGCACACCGCGATAGTCAGAATGTTTGGAAACAGAACCACTGCCAGTAGCATAACTGCTACGGCGCTCATTGGATAATGACGGACGTCTACCACCATGAGCTAGTTCGACCTAAATAAAATCAAACGTGTTTGTTATTTTATTATTTACCAACTTACCGAACCGCATAAAATTGAAGACAAATAGTTGTAAAATTTAAAGGTTTCCAACCCGCAGCTTATGACCATCAAAATCATAACCATCACGCCCTCTAATGGCATCTTCGGCATCACGAGCATCTTCAAACTGAAATAAAATATACAAAATTAATCGACGCAGATAGTAGTTAACTAGTTATCACATTATTCCAAATTTCCAATGTTATTGCACAACCTCAATAGGGTAACTGAACTACTCTAGAAAATGTGTGTTACTTGGAAGTGATGACAAAAAACATTGGGTAGAATAGTTAAGACAATTTCAAAGCAACCGGTACTGCACAAGAAACAGAACTCCTATTGATCAACTTACCAAATCACCTGTTTTTGTCCTCTAATATGGAGAGAGAAAGTGAGGAAGAACCCAATGGTGAGCCTAAATAAGTGTATAGTTACGAATCTTATGACGTGCTTTGATCATTTTTTATGGTATACACTAATACATGTCCAAAAAAAGTAAATATTTGCAAAATGATTAGTGTAGACTACTAGGATGATAATTACACTTTCCAGTATGTAATTTTTTCCCTTAAGATACTGTTTAGAAGCACTTATCACCACTTATGAGTTATGACCTAAAATCTCAAAAAATATTTTTATTTCATTCTGAATATAGAAAATAACCAACAGAGAAACAGGTAGTATTTTAATGTTGGCATATTATTAAAAAACAGGAGTAAATTCAGGTGTAGGGGTGATTGGTGAAAGGTGAAATTTCATTAGATAATGAAGTGAAATTCAGGTGAAATCATCTCATCTTAATATGTGAGATCATGTGTGAGACCATTGAATCCTGACCACAATACCACATGGCCAACTAGAGATGTGTGGTTCTAGCCTTCTAGGAATATGTGTTTCTTAGAAATGCAATTAGAATGATGTGGGATTTTTTTTGAAGCAGTTAAAGGTTTTCATTATATAATGAAAAACTAAATATTTACAGACATTAAACGAATAACCAATAACTAAATCTTTCACACTTCAATGTTTACCTCGACAAAAGCATAGCCTGGAGGTCTTGGAGGTATCTTCAAATCAATTTCTACAATGGGACCATACTGCAAATTATACCAATTGCTAATCAGCACATGAATTAAGCTATGCACATAATGAAAATAAATGACATCATAAAAAAACAGAGGTTTTCTCATAGAAAAAAAGGAATCCAACAAATTCATTCATTTCATTAAGAATAACAATAAGTGAGAGATAAACATTGTCTGAATTTGGAAGCCGTATAATCGATAGAAATCAATTCATGTATGTGTAAGTGTGACACACAAGGGGATTAGCTCAATTGGTCACAGGGTTCGAATCTCATTGTGTATATTTCCACTATAACTTACAAGGTGATATATTATGTGGATCATCATCCGGAGGTAAACATTTCGTATCAATAATATTATAAAGAAAAATATCATCCGTTATAAAAAAATCATATATGTGCGACACTGCCAATGCAAGTCAGACAAATAATTGCATGCTCGAAATCAAACCATACCTTGTAAAAAAGATCATCGACTTCTCTCTCACGTATGTCACCAGGAAGATTTCCAACATAAAGAGTACGTGTAGAACGGCTACTCATATTTCCTACATTTCATATTTGTACCATACACCAGAAAACACCAAGTGAAAAATTCCTTAGCTAAAATCCTTAATCTTAAGTAAAAGAAGTAAAAATTCCAAAGGTTTAAACTTTTAGGTAAGGGAAACAAAAACCCTAGTAATCCAAACCAAAAACCTGAAAACTGACAGAAAAATACTTTGAATAAAAATAAATATCCATACAAGTTCTACGAAAACATGGATCAAACTTTTGTTATGCATCGAACGAACGAACCCCTAGGTTTTGCTAAACGCGTTCTAACAAAAACGATCGAGTTCTGTACTCTGAAAATTAGACGAGGATAAACACGGCATACAAAAACTAAAGAGATCGAAGAATTTACCGGTGAATCGCAAAGAGACGGTGGCAAAGAGAAGCTTCTAGATAAAAGGCGAACGATAAAAGTTGGAATTGGGGGAAATGACACGTATGCTGCAAAAAAAACAATATTTAATAGTCAAATAAACGGGTCGGGTACAGGTTTTTCCTAAAACCGAATAAACAACGGAAGAAGGATCAACCAAACTATGGAACTAGCCGAGCACTCTACCATCTTATTCTCTCCAAATATAATATTTTTTTTATTTTTTTATATTCCTCTTACCGAGACCATCGTTGGGCTCGAGAGCATGAACCGAACTTTATTTGACACCCTATATGGAACTTCCCAAAGTTGAACATTTCAACCTCCAACTAAAACGATTGGAGCCGAGCCCGAGTACATCGAGCCGAGCTTTACTTGACACTCTATATGGAAATTCCTAAAGTTGAACATTTCAACCTCCAACTAAACTGGTTGGAGCCGAGCTTGAGCTCATCGAGCAGAGTTTTACTTGACACCCTATATGGAACTTCCCAAAGTTGAACATTTCAACCTCCAACTAAACTAGTTGGACTGACCTCGATGAACAGTATCAAACTACCAGAGTCGTCCTAAAATATCGACGATGTCGCAGATAACTTCATCTGAATACTTCTGGTCAATCGACAAATGAATTAATTTTGACGGACTAAATTCAAGTGAGATGTCAAAAATAAGATATTTTATCTCGATCATTTGTTTTTCTTGAGATGTGATATTGGTTTGACCGTAGGATATCTTATAAATGGTGGATCTATCAATATCTCATGAAATATATCATTTTGAACATTTCAACCTCCAACTAAATTGGTTGGAGCCGAGCCTGAGCTCATCGAGCCGAGTTTTGCTTGACACCCTATATGGAACTTCCCAAAGTTGAACATTTCAACCTCCAACTAAACTGGTTGGACTGACCTCGGTGAACAGTATCAAACTACTAGAGTCGTCCTAAAATATCGACGACGTCGCAGATAACTTCATCTGAATACTTCTGGTCAATCGACAAATGAATTAATTTTGACAGACTAAATTCAAGTGAGATGTCAAAAATAAGATATTTTATCTCGATCATTTGTTTTTCTTGAGATGTGATATTGGTTTGACCGTAGGATATCTTATAAATAGTGAATCTATCAATATCTCATGAAATATATCATTTTGAGTATATTACAGAAACCTTTGACTCCCTCAACTTCCCGGACCTAATTGAATTGGTAAGGTTTCTTGTGTTGGTAATTGGTATCTGGTAAGTCTTTAATTTTAAAGCTACCACCGCCTTCTTTACAACGAGATTATCTGAGTTGTCGATGATGAGGTTGACAGTTTTCGGAGTTCGCTAGACACGGCCAACGAAATAGTAGTTCAGCTTCTCTTTCATATTCTTGTCTAACTTCAAGTTCAGATTCTTCAGCTTCACAAATATGAACCCCGCAACGTCGGCACACATTGAATTTATGACTGATCTCTTGACAATGGTAATATTCTATAACTTGATTGTAAGGATTTTCCACCGATGTCGAGTCTCCCCCACATATATAGATGAGCTCCTTTGCTGGAGTTGAAAATCGCAACCATCTAAATGTTAAAACCTCCAACGAACCTTGCTATCCTCCTGATACCTGAGTATATTCAAATACAAGGCAAACTCCTTGAGTACAACTGACTTTGTAAAATCTCGCTCTAAGCGACTTCATTTTAAACCACGATCTTACTGGTTTCTTCCGATCCTCATTCTAGCCATTCAACTTACAAGCTTGGACAACGATCAAGCCTCAATACCACCAACTTAACTTCTGCTCTTTAATATCCATATGTTCAAAGAAGTTCATTGATCCTTGCTTGGTGAGTGAATACACAAAATTATAAAGTGAGCTTCAGAGTAAACTTCATGTGACATACTTAAACAAAATTTGCAAGACCAGATTTCTGAGAATACAAACAAACATGATAAAATAGTAGTACACTAATGTAGATTTTCTATTCATTTTCAATAGATTTTGAATATTTCTGTAGATTGTAAATTTATACCAAATCAAAAACCAAAAATCAAATAAAATATATGTAAAAAGAAGATCTTGATGGAAATTAAAAATACATTCAAGAAACAAGAAAAAATACAACGAAATAGATGGTTTTAATCCTTAAAGAGTGAAGCAGAAAAGAAAGAGTCATAATAGATAAAATGCGAAACATGAAATAGTCATGATAGATATTCAAAATTTACTACAAACTACAAACAAATAACTTGTTTACTCTTCATCTTCTCCCTCATTCTCAGCAATATTAAAGTACCGAAGTTCATACATATTCCGATCTTTGTTGGAAGCAATCACACGAAGCCAATCCCGAACATTGTGTTTCTTCAAATATTTCTTAGTAAGATACTTCAAGTATCTGAAAAAACAAAAGATGGAACATTAAATAAAAAGATCATTTTATTTGAACCTGTTATGTTTCTCATTAATATTAATGAAGACCAAAGAAATGAATAATCAATATAAAAAGAAAAAAATGCAGAGGATGAACACATTCAAATGATTGTAATAGAATAATAAATTTACATGATTTCAATAAAACATTTAATTGTTGGAAACTTGAAATCTAATTTTCATTTTGGTTATAAATCATTACAGATAAAAATGTGATTGATTTCAGATTTGTAAAAATCTGATACAATCTATAACGTACGTATAGATAGCAGTATAAAAAAATTAATCAAACAGAATTTCGTAAAAAAACAGCCAAATTAACCATTTATTTCCGATTCTTAAAGATAAACTCAAAAAAAAAACATTTCTCCAATAGATTAAAAAAGAAGAAGAAAAAACTGTAAAACTGATATCAAAGACTAATAGAAAAACATGAAATCCGATATGGATGGATGAGTTGCATTTACTAAATTTTTTACCTCTTGGAGAAAGGACCCTCGGAGGTGACGGTGATCTTGTTCTTCAGCCTGCTAATAGTGATATCCTCTCCGAAAGCGCCAGGCTTTCCACCTCCGACCTTAATGTGTTCCTGGAGAAACTTCTCCAGAGAAGCGATGTCCATGATCTTATCTTCCACAGGCTTCCCGCAATCAATGGTGAAGCTATGTGCTGCTTTCTTCTTCCCACCAACCATGGCAGCTCCTCCCTTCTTGCTCATCTTTCGATCGCCGCAGCCGGATGAAAAGATAGAAGTGTTTTAAAATTAGGGTTTCAATGAAGTGTATTTATATAGGCATTTGTAATAATCAGATTCCTAATAAACGGATCGAGTCTAAAAATATTAATAAACGGATCCTAATCTAGGGTTACAGGGAACATCGTGAACATCCGAAAACATCGGAAAACATCGGAGAATATCGGAGAGAACATAGAAAATGGCGTCAGGGTGGGGGATAACAGGGAACAAAGGTCGGTGCTACGATTTCTGGACGGACTTCAGCGAGTGTATGTCGAAGTGCAGGGAGCCCAAGGATTGTCTTCTTCTCCGCGAAGATTACCTAGAATGCCTCCACCACTCCAAAGAGGTAAAAAAATCACCTTTTGTTTCTTCTTCTACTTCCTTAGTTATGTGTTTCGCTGATGAGATGAGGCGATTTTTCATGGATTGTTTGATAATTTGATTGTGTTGCGATTTGTGAAGTTAGAATCTTTAATTGGCGCGTGTTTGTTTGTGTGATTGGCAAACACACACAAAAAACCCTAATTTCTCTAAGTTTGATTTCCGTTTGGATTCTAGTAATTGGTGGAATTCACTTGGTATTGTATTTTAGGTAATTTGCCATGTTGAGTGTTAGGTACTTTCATTAATGTAATTGGATTCTTATAGATAGGGAAGTTCCTCTCTTTTTTGTGAATTGGAAAATCATTTTAAAAAAATGGAATGCTGATGTAGCTGGTAATGATGCCAAGAATTTAGGGTCTTATTGATGATGAATTTGTCTACGTGTGTGAGTGAATTAGTTTGATTTAAGTTTTTTTTAGTTCTTCGGCATCATTGTCGATTACATGATAATTAGTTTTTTGTCATCATTGTTGATTACCATGAAAAAATAGCTTGATTTTTGGGTGCTTTAGTTTTTTCGGCATCGTTGTTCATTGGCTTGAGTTTGGATTGACAAACAATCGAGTATAGATTCTCTCACCATATTTTCATTGCAAACCTAGCATATATTCTTCTCCAGTTTTGCAGATCAACAACATGATTTCAGTCAAAATATTGAGAATGAATCTCTTATGCCGTTCCAGTATTTTTCAAATGAACTCATATTCGAAGGCGGATATTTTCTTCTTCTTTAGTGTTCTAGGCAATGGTAGTAAACCAGTCATTACAAATTAAAATCATCATCCATAGAAGATTTTTTTTACTTTCTTTAAACATTCAGCCATTCACATAAAATGATCATCCGTAGAGGATTGATACTTGACGATGAATGTTTTTGTTCCTCTTTAGTATTCACCTAAAATGGTCATCTATGGATTGTGGTAGCAAGTAAGCAAACCAATCTTAAATTTATCATATGTATCGGGGATTGATATTTTAAAGTCTGATTGCGAGGCCCCAATTCTTGACTGTAAGGGACACCAAAGGCCTCTGCCCTCCCATCCCTTGCTTGGATAGATAGAGAGGCGGGGCAGAGCTTTTTTTGGTTTTTTCATGTTGTCAAACAGTTGAACGATAAATAAAATAGATGGTGAATGCCTGATCGAATTGATCAGGTCGTGTAAGAACAAGGTTCAAATCTCTATGTTTTTCTTTGCCGTTCACTCAATATGACCAACAATGGACTGTGCCAGTGCCACTGTGGTGCCAAAGTCTTATTATTATTATGTTTCTGCATATGTCATTGTTAGATTCGACAATATAAACTTTTTTAGCGATTCACAAATTACAATCGCATGATTTAAAACTCTTTGCTTGTAGTTCCAAAGGCGGAACAGAGTGTACATAGAAGAACAACGTCAGATAAGAGCGGCGGAAAGAGCAGCTAAAGGTGAAGGCGGAGACGAAGGTGTTGTTCACTAGCATATCTTTTCAGCCCCAAACGAAAATGAAGATCTATTGTTGATTATCAATGATAATAATAAAATTTGATCATTCACTACTTACTGTTGATGAATCTTTTTCCTAAACAGTCAATTTTTCCAAGTAAAACAATGAAGAGTGGAGTACCCATGTTTCTGCATAATCTCATTTCTGTTTTGTTTTGATTTTTTTGATTCAAAATTGAACATCAGATAATTTGTTTCATTGCTTTGAATTCTAATACCAATGTTTGAAGAAAAATGTGTGTGAATGAATATATATATTCATATATGGATCAGGATTGAAATTGATGAGCATAAAATTCAAGTCAACATTTGGTTATATCAGAAAAGATCTGAACCGTACACATGAAATCCTAAAGAATCCCAACGTAATGATGAAACTCAAACCATTCACCTTCAATCCAGGAAACAAACACACACACGTTAATCCCTAAAAAAATATCATCTCTCCACACAAGATGGAAAAGACAAAGGAAGACAACGACGACAGTGCCTCCTCCGGTAAGCTAATCCCGCCAGATATACAGAGGAATAGTGACGGTGGTGGTGGTGGTGGTGGAAGAGGTGTTGTGACAGTTGCCGTTCTGATATTGTACGACTTCTTGATGTCGTTCATGTGGGTATCTCTTGGTGGATCGATCAAATTCCTGGTCTACTACGTTCTCGAATTAGCAGAGTTAACAAAATGTTGTTTCGCCGTTGCCAACATGTTCCTGTTTTCTTGGATATGCCACGTCACTGGCGGCGCTTCGTATAATCCACTTACTGTTTTATCCTTTGCCTTCTCCGGCGACGTCTCTACCTTCTTCCTCACTCTCTTCGGCCGTATTCCGGCTCAGGTACGTACGTGGTAGTTGTAATCTGTAAATATTCACAATAAAAATAAAAAATTTACATGTGATGCTGATGCAGGTGATCGGATCAATCATCGGAGTAAAAACGATCATCGGTTGGTTCGGCCAAGTCCGGTGCAGCGGACCACGTTTGAAAGTGGATATTCATTACGGAGCACTAACTGAAGCTTTCCTGACATTCACCATTGTCACTGTCTCACTTAACCTGAAGAAAAAGACCAACAAGCAAACCAATCCAGTTCCGATGAGCTTCTTCATGAAAACATGGATTTCTAGTATCTCCAAGCTATCACTCCACCTCATCGGGCTTAATTTCACCGGCGGCAGCATGAATCCCGCCACCGTAAGTATATTATTATATCGCATCATGTCATTATCATATATTTGATCTGTACCAACATCATTGTAGGCCCTCGGATGGGCATACGCAAGAGACGATCACTTATCGAAGGAACACGTCATAGTCTACTGGCTTGCTCCGTTGATCGCAACGGTATTTGCCGCCGGAGCATTTCATTTGTTTTCCCGGCCGATGACCAAAAAGACCAAATCAGATTGACCTGTGTGTGCTGTGAAAAAAAGATTTCAATTCAACCATGTATCATTTATTCTATCCTTATAACTAATTAATACAAAACATATCGATTGTCTTACAAAATCAGGCAACAATCAAGTCAAATTCTGTGGCAGATCTCTCTCTTCTTGCCTCCTCCTAAAAAAAATCTCAACAACAGAATAATTTTAAATTTTAAACCAACCAACAACTGAATTATCTCAAGCTGCATTCTTCTTCTTCCTGAAACTCTCCTTCATCAAAGTGAATTTCTTCTTGCATTGGTTCATGGTTTTGTTTGGAACTGAGGCAGCCACCCGTTCCCAGCGCTGATTTGTCTCCTTCGGAAACGTTTTCAGTGCTTGGACTAAAGCTCGTTCCTCCATCAGTGACCATGCGTCTGGATCAGCATTAGTCGTAGGACCTTCGTTCTGAGCCGGGTTCCGCTCTGATGAATTTTCCGATGATGAAGAGGATGCTGCTGCACTGCCGCCGTCAATAGATACACCTTCAGATTCAAGTCTGGAAGTCAGAGGCGAGGAGATCGAAGGACCTGGTTTTCTCTTCTCAAGGAATGAGTCGAATGCTTTCGACGAATCTGGTTTCTTAAGCAGGACTGTTTTGGTAGCCTTGAGAATTTCTTCCACAGTTCGTCCAGTGCCAATGTACTCTGATATCACCTCCCATCTCCGTGACGTTCCCTTCAGATACTTGTTCATGCCTTTTCGGAGCATCTCAATCTCTTCTTTGCTCCACGGTTTCTCTTCTTTCTTAGCATAGCTACTCAGTGGGTCTTCCATATGCTTCTTAACCTCGCTGTTGCCATAGCTACCACCGCCGTTTAATTTCAAGCCTAAGTCTTCCGAAGATTTGTTCGACTTGTTATGACTTCTGATCGCATCTTCAAGAACCTCAGCTCTATCGACTCCTTCCTTTTTTTCAGCTTCACTGCACAATGTTCTGAGTCGGTCGATATCAAAGGACATACAAATGGTTTCGATGTCATTCTCAGTCACATTGGCAAGTTTTTTCGAAACCACCGGAGATGCAAGTGTTCGAAGGCGTGTTCGTTCTTTACGTAGGAGCTTCTTCTCTTTCTCTTTCAACCTCTTCTGAACCAAAGCTGCCTGAGCAGCTTTCTTGTTCTCCTCTTCCTTTCGACACTTCTCCTCCTCTGCAATCCTTTGAGCCTCTTCCTCCTCCAATTTCTTCGCCATACGTTTCGCATCCTTCCTCCTTTGCTTTTCAGCCTTCAACTCATCTTTCCTCATCTGAATCCTGGGGTCTTTCTTATATGCATTGTCAACGAGAGTTCGGATCCTTGCATACTCTTCCTTCCTAGCTTTCTCTCCTAATTTGGCATTCTGCCGTTCCATCCATCGTTTGTGATCACGAGAGTCTGCATCCTCAATATCGTACTCGTCAGCATGTGGGAACTCTCTCCAACTCTTGAAACCGTACCAAAAATTGTAGAATGCATCGACCTCGGCCATCGGAGTAGTTTCCTCGCCTATCAAAGGAATGGGCTTGTTCACTGACCACCTCGCATTTCTCATAAAAACCGGACCAAAGACCTTGTAAAAATCTTGCGGTGCACAATCGGTCGGAATCTCATCATCAAATTCATCTGTAGAATCATATATTCTCTTCTTGACCGGATCAGTGAGAACCCCATATGCTTCTTGTATAGATTTGAAGTGGGTTTCAATCTCTTCCTTTTTTGCTTCCTTCGCCTCTTCCGATACCTCAGCAAGAAGAATTGCTGCTTGCTTGTCAGGGTGGTATTTGAGGGCCATCTCACGATAGCTCTTGCGAATCTGTTCCTCAGTAGCAAGGAAACGCAAGTGAGCTAACCCTATGAGAGCATAATGGTCCTGTTCAGAACCAGATTTCTTCTTCCGTTTATTGCTGTAAAATTCAGATGGCATGAACCCTCCTTGGGGCTTTTCATCAGATGATCCGGTTTCATTATCACCCTCAACACCTTCTTCCTCATAGAAGCCAGAGAGTTTCAGTGCTGTTTTATGAAAAGAATGGCCAGCCGGTTCAAAATTTACGGCTTTTACTGGACCACAATGTGAACATACGATAATAGACTTCCCATCAACAAGCACTGGCGAGTAGCAAATTAGAAGAACACTAGAGACAGCCATCACACTGTCGGGGGAAAACACAACATGTTAATGTAAGAATGAAGAGCAAACAGTATCGTGACACAAATTGGAGGAGAGTAAAACCCTAAATCTCTAATTTCCGAATCTTACGAAAACAACAGTAAACAGCACGATCTAATGGAAAATAATTATATAAAAACAAACTTTTCCACCACAAATTTTTTTACAGTTCAAAATCAATGCATGAAAAATAACTGATTTCCATCCAGATAAATCAGAATCCGAAAAAAAACAAACAAACACAGTCAGAGTTGTAAATAACATCAAAACAGATGGGGGAAAGGAATGATACCGGAAAACGTGAGCAAATCGAAGATCCGAATGATAAATTGAAGTAACGAATGGATCAGATCGGGGAAGAGGCGGAGCTCGATTGACGGCGGCGCCGCGAAGACGATGAGGAAAAGGCGGGGAAAAATCTTGTGTGGTAGCGAGAAAGATTGGGGGCGGGAGGAGGAGGTTAAGAAGAAGTGGAGGATGCCCTAGTGAAATAAAATAATTGAAATATAATATATAGATAACCTAGGGTTATCTTCGTAAAATCTCAATAACAATAGAAAATAGTTGAAATGTAATATATAGATATTCAAGGGTTATTTTCGTAAAATCTCAAGTAGACGCGAAATTTCGTGTTCAATATTATTGATGAATCTGAAGGTTTATTCTTCTGAGCCAAACGGAGTGGAGAATCATATGATATATGTCGAATCTCTTCGGCGGCGAGCTTACGACGAAGTGTCTCTGCACGACCTTAACCTTCCTCCTTAACCGGGCATACCTCTCTGCCGAAATCCCCATCAGAATCTTCTTCAGATTGGGTATGTCCTCAACGGAAACCTGAACTGAGAATTTATCCCAATTGAGCACATCGTAGAACGGAAGGGCGTAATTGGTCGAGATTATCACCGGAACACATTGCAAGTAGATAGATTCCACCACTCTAGGACTGGCGACTTCATGTCCACTGGGGCATAAGCAAAACTTGCTCTTCCTCATCATATCGTAGTAAACCAACTCTTTTGGAAGTCTTTCGAAGACTTGTAGATCGTCGTCTTTTCCTTTCCAGTGTTCGAGAAGCAGTGGGCGAATCGGACCATGTAAGCTTCCAGCGAAAAATGCGAGAAAGGGTTGATCGGAAAGAGGCACCCAATTTGTAATCTCCGTAGTTTCGTGCGTTCTCAAGCTCATTTCCGGTAACGCGACGTCTTTCGCCGGGTTAAATCCTTCCGATGTGTTTGCATTACAGAGGACTCGGATCGAATTTCGATATAAATCAGGTACCAAAGACGAAACATAAGGTCCCTGAAGAATTTTTGTTTTTAAAAAAAAAATACAGGGTTGGATTCGTAAAATTCTATAACATTCGATGAAAACTATAAGATCATACGGTCGAGATTAAATACGTACCCAGTCATGACACGTAAGAAAGAAGTGATCAGATCCAACACTGCGATTCCAAAAAGGATACCTACCGGAGACGACCCGAATGTAATCCTCGACGGCGCGTTGCAACGACGTTCGATCTCTCTTACGGCGATCGTAGACGTACTTGACCATCTTGGTAAGACTAAACGGGAGGAAGAAGACGTGAGCTTTGCTCGGATCAGCAGTACGTAGTTTAGTGTCTACTTCCATATTGTAGATGAATCTTCCTTCCGTCGAATATATCTCCCTGCATGGACCGTCGTGCACCAACGGCGGCTCCCCTTCTTCATACACGTACACCTTGAAGACCCTCTCCATCTCCCGGTAACTCCTGCACCGGCGGAGTTTCTAAGGTATCGTTAGATAAAATCGATGATTAATGACATATACACAACTAAATTACCGGTGAAATGCGATTGGGTTGCGATAGGCACGTCCTCTGGGGACGTAGTAGCTGTCGGAGGTCCCGTTCAAGTCTCTCGTCGATAGCCGGATCGCCGATCGAGCTCTCGCCAGTCCGGCCTCAAGTTTCTCCAACCCCGTTTCCTCTTCTGTTCGACGAGTCGGAGGAGAGGTCGGAGGAGAATCCTCCTTGGTGGCATTGCCGAGGGAGAGGGGAGGCGTCGCCGGAAGAGGAAAGAGACGGACGGTGGTGGAGAGGAAGGTGGTGAAGAGGACGAGTGTCAGTAGAGATAGGAGAAGAAACGTTATCGAGTATGTCATCTTTTTGTGAATGAAGGAATGTATAGGGTGTTTATATATATTTACCCACCAAAAAAGAGACCAAGATTTATACTAAACCTTTGTAATTAGTTGAGATAAAGTGTTAAAGAATTAATAAAAAAAGACATCAAGTGATGAAGACTTTAAAGTAGTTTGAAAAACACTGGGAGATTAATTAAATTAACTATTAAAGTTTTCGAAGATCTAGTGTTCGACACTGAGTTTCATTGTGTATATTTTTACAACGATTTATCTGATGATATATTTATATAATGAGTAATTATCAGGTGTGACGAAGTCAAAATACGTCAAAATAATCATATTCATTAGATCGTCTTTTCGTCTAACATATGTTAGTATCTTTTGCAATACATTATTTTACGTTGTACATTTGTTAGTGTATTGTGAAATATATTATTTTAGTCATTGGATTAAATATTAATAAACATGATTTGATAACACGCGACGACGTATTCAAAGTACGGTGTACCTGAAGCACGCCCTTTATATACATTCATTTTTACATTTTGTAAAGAGTTTATTCTAAGTTATAAAAAATGTGTTTTTTCCTTTCTTAATTTGTGTATGAATAACAGAATAAAAGGAGAAGTCTACATTTAGATTTTGGACCATTTGATGCTGATAATTAACACAAGAATATAATGAAATAATTGGACCATTGCATATGAATTCCAGCTGAAAAAGGGTTTTTGATTTTTTCAACTAGGGTTCAGGATCCAATGCCTTCAATGCCAACTGTTTTTTTTACACATTCTTCTATAAGGTTGGTGAGAAATTGGGGATGGGGAGAGGCTATTAATGAGTGATAATTGCTTGTGTGGTTTGAATGATATATCATCATCACCATGGTATCAGAGCTAAATTCAAATAATTTTGACTTTTATTTATTTTTTATTACTATATTAGCTCATTTTGTTGTGATTTCATTTGTAGATTAATGATATAATTGTATACTACTCTCAAGTCTCATTGGTCACTGTTTTTTTACACACATTCTTTATATATATGTTGGTGGAAGATTAGGGATTGGGAGAGGCTATTATCGAGTGATAATTGCTTGGGGATAGAATTATATATCATCATAGTCTCAAGACCATGGTATCAGAGTTAAATTCAAGTGATTTTGACTTTTTGAGTAGTATGTTAGTTGTTGTGATTTCATTTGCACCTCAGTTATTATTGCCACTTGACTTGATCATTATTCATTTAGTTAACAATATAGACATACATTCAAAAATCAATTCATACATGGTAACATGATCATTAGCTAGACATTAATGATATAATTGCATACCGCTCTTATAATAAGTTCTAAAAATTAACTCAATGGGTCACAATTATAATTAAAATTTCTGAAGATTCAGAATTCGAATTTCACTACGATATAACCAGTAACCAGTGATATATTATCAGTGACAGATCCCAAATTTGATTGCAACGTACTCTGATAGAATTTTATAATTTATCTCTAAATTTCATTAAAACCTCTGTCAATTAATGTATATAATTAGAAATTCACAAAGTCATGAACCCTGACAACTGTCAGATTCTGGCATATATATGTGGATCCGCTAATGTATATTATGTGATTCTGATATATTTAACCAGTGTTGTAGAAGATAAACTTAGAATTGAGCAAGAAGGTTCATATATACCATACCCATAATAAAACAAACCCTAGGCCAACACCACAGCCCACAGATAATCAGAGTAGAAACGTCGCTTTCACTAGGCTTTAACTCACCAACTAACCTTAACACTAAACGAACCGAACTATTTGTTAAATCTTAACCGAGATTTGGGTGGGCTGAATTTGAAGCTTGAGATGTCTATTTGAAATTCAAGCCCACCAAGCCCATCTGCTTACATGCTTTATTGAATTTTAATAGAAATATTTACGGAATTACCAAAGAGATGAGAAAAGTCAAACTGATAAGTGTGACAAGTCTCATGAGTGGTCGGAGCACCATCATCATTAATCAGCACCATCGTCATCTCCTGTCTTTTGAGCTGCAAAGTTAAAAAAAAGAGGGGGAAAGAAATCCGAAACCTGAGGGGAGGGAGTTCTCCCTTAGTTTTTCTTGTGAGATTTCTCCAAAGATCGCACCTTTCTACACTCCTTGTCAAAACCCATCTCCGTCGTCTGTGGTTTCTGGGTATTTGTGCTGGGATCTTCAATCGCAGGCTGATTTGGGGTTTTGGGTCGTCGTTGGTTTTTGAGGGTTCTGTAGTTTGTGGAGGTTTGGTTTATTTTGGTCACGCACTACGTATTGGGCATAGACTGGGATTGGGTTTGGATTGGTTGAGTATGGAGGAGCGGAGAACAAGTTGACTAGTTGCTGCTTCTCATATATATGTAAAAATCTCTTATCCTCTTTTCTTCTCTTATGATGAATGTCTCGTGTTCTTCTTTTTCTTCCTGTTTTTTAATTTAAATTCTCAGCTTTATTCAGATTTGTTCTGCGACTAATTAAGATGACCAAATTATTCATGCATAATCCAAGGAAATTTTGACCTAATTAAGTAGGTATTGACAACATTTCTAGGAACAAATTCATACTGGGGATTGAAACTTGAGAATCTATTTTTTAGGGTAAACTTTAGAATATCATGATTCATCCATTTCATTGTATGGTATGGTATGGTATATCATCTAGACAGTTTTGCCTCATACTGATTAGATTGTTTTTTTGCATGATTCGAGGAGCATTTGTGTTAAATAAGCAAGATCACTAATGGCTTGAAGTTGAATTAAATGTGAATTCAAATTCCATCATGTATATGCTATTTATATTTTATAAACCACGAGAAATCATGTGGCCATCTAGATCCACATGTATATAATTAGTTAATTATAACATTTATATAGCTATGAAAACCAAACATTATTATGTTGCGGCTATGGGCCCAACTTCACCATTTTTGTATTGTATTTTAAATAATATTCACAAAACCAAAAGATAAGACCTATTAATCTTCAAGAGGGCATCTATGCATGTTAATTATTGACGTTAATCAGTTATTATATGGTTTGGTAATGGAGTAGGTACTGGTTAGTTAGTAACTTAGTATTTCCAATGAGTAATGAGTTTGTAACTGGTATGAATGTTAGTACAGTATAATTGTGAATAAATCAGATTGAGGAGACATTACATTTTAGATTCTCCTATCCACAGAATTTTGTGTGTTCATATTAATATTTAATTATCCATTTGTCCTCCAGTTTACCTGTGGTGCTAAATTGCTAAATTGAAGATCGATACCTATCCTTTAAATTCTTGATGGAAGTCACAAGTCCAAGGACCGACACTTCTACAGATGCTGATACTGATGAAAAGAATCAGATGGTAATGTTTTTTATGAGGTTTCTGTTCTCTCTTTATTTCTTATTCTGAAATTTCCATTCGAATAATTTGATTTTTACACCATAGAATTTTCGATTGTATCAAATGCTATTTTTAATTTTTATATTGGTCGAAGTCGGACCATTGTTTTATTTTATAAGATAGTCATTTTTTTTATGAATTATACAGAAAATATTGATTTGAGGTTTCTGATAAATATCCTAATCTAAGAAATTTTGCATGATTTGGGTTCAAAACTTCAAATATTCAAATTAATATTGAAAAGTATTCAGAAACGTTAGAGAATGTCTGAAAAGTTCCCAAATTCAAATAGAGAGACAATGATATCTGGTTTGATTTCACTACATTAAACTTTATATGTTTAGGACACCAACTATAGAGAAAGTTAACACCAGAAAATAAGATATTTTTTGTCGAGATCAGTATCTTTTTAGTAGGTATATATTGTTTTAGAATACATCAAAATATGCACACGTTCTTTCTTCTTTTCAGTTTAATGATGGTCAAATGGTTGGTTTAGCGACATCTGACTGTAGTGATAGATCAAAGGAAAAAACTGGGGATCAAAAGGTAAATTTTGATATCTCCAATCCCATAAGAAACTGCAAGTCTACAAGAGTAGTGCTTTTATTTTTTAACATTTAAAGTACCAACAGATAGGATTCATTTTTCTGCAGACCCTTCGCCGACTTGCTCAAAATCGTGAAGCTGCAAGAAAAAGTCGACTCAGAAAAAAGGTCAATGCTTTGATAATTTTAGATAAATACTTAATATTGTAATTTATTTGTTAAGAATAATAGTTGAAGATTGTATTAAGATTTAGTGTTTATCAAGTAATTATTATGCTTACAATTTAGGCTTATGTTCAACAACTTGAAAGTAGTCGTTTAAAGCTTACCAATTTAGAACAAGAACTCCAGAGGGCTCGGCAGCAAGTATGTTTTATTATTATTTAGTATCATGCAGTATCCCGATATTGCAAGTTAATTTGCTCATAACTTACATTTATTCGTCAGGGAATATTTATATCAGGTTCGGGAGATCAATCTCATGCGGCAAATGGAAATGGTACGTACTATGTACTCTCGTTTCACATTTGGGTTTATGTAAAACTATACATTTGATTATTACCTAGAGGCCTAGAGTATTTTGACGTTAGGGTTTGACTTGAAGTTATTACCGTCTTCTGTCTAATTGATTTGAAGTTGTTTAACTTTTTCTTTCTGATCAAGTTGTTTGTAGGAGCCTTGGCGTTTGATATAGAGTATGCTCGATGGCTGGAAGAACAAAATCGACATATCAGTGAACTCAGAACAGCCGTTAATGCTCATGCAAGTGACGCAGAACTCCGCATAGTTGTTGATGGTGCCATGGCACAATACGATAACATTTGGAAATTGAAGAGTAATGGTGCCAAATCAGATGTGTTCCACATGTTATCTGGCATGTGGAAGACACCAGCAGAGCGATGTTTCCTCTGGTTAGGTGGCTTTCGCTCATCAGAAATTCTCAAGGTTCCAAATATTTTTTCAAAATTTTCCATTTTTTTATATAGAGACACACATATGACTATATATTATTTACTGTAGCTTCTTGCAAATCACCTGGAGCCACTCACTGATCAACAATTATCCAGCATAAGAAATCTACAACAGTCATCTCAACAAGCAGAGGATGCGTTGTCACAAGGAATGGATGCTTTGCAACAATCCTTAGCAGAGACATTGGCATCTGCATCCCCAATAGGTTCAGGAACGTCGGGAAACGTTGCAAATTACATGGGGCAAATGGCAATGGCTATGGGAAAACTAGGCACACTCGAGAATTTTTTGCATCAGGTTATTTTCCAACTCTTCTTCCTTATCATGGAATTTTTCGTACCAGTTTTTTGCAACATCTAATGTGTTTATATAGGCTGACAACTTACGACAACAAACCCTACAACAATTGCATCGTATACTAACTACTCGTCAATCAGCAAGAGCTCTCCTAGCTATTCACGACTATTTATCAAGGCTCCGTGCCCTCAGCTCTCTTTGGCTCGCTCGTCCCCGGGAGTGAGGATCTTCTCACAAATCTCTCCGACAAAAAATTAGGTATCTATGTATTGGTATTTTTTGGTACACATGAAACCAGACATTGATTAAAAAAATTAGGTTTCTTTTATGTATTTGTATTGTGCCGTCCGCCGCTTTCTCAGTACTGCTTAAGATTTTAAACACCTTGTTGTCTTGCAAAATTTGTATTTACTAGTGCACTTATTCTTGCAGAGATGTTCAGAACCAGAGATTTTATTATAATCCATTGACTTGTACATGAACATTGTTGTCTTGCATATCTGGAGAAACAACTTCTCTCTTCTTAATCCGTGTGTTGGTATTTCGACGACAACATGAAAACCAACACTGATATGTCCAAAAAATGAGTGTATACTGCCATTTCTATATTAATTCAGCATTCGACCTTTCGAAATTTAATTTTCAGTAAAAACTAGAAAACCTGTGGAGTTATGTCTTTATAGGAATTGTTTAACTTTGTGTCGCTTCATGTGTTGGTACAATTGAAAAATATAACACAAGTAGATGCAAGACATGGAACATGTGTTTTTAAGGAGTTTATGAGTGATGGATGTATCTTTTTTCAATTCTTTTTCTTATTCCCTTCTTACATGAGTATCTAAACTACAGATGTAAAATAAAAGCAGAGTACATCCACATTCTTCCAAAAACTAGATTGAATTTATCTTGACATAAATAAACATTGATATATCTCTCATCCAAAGATTTTACCATCAAGTTATCAATTTGGTTGGAAAAAAGTTTGCCTATCTATAACTATAAGATATTCCAACTTCTGACCTGACTAAATATAAAATACGTGATCATCAATACTGTATGAATCAAACAGAATCTGATGTGATGACAAATTTTTGGCAAAATATGTGTACAATATAAGATACAGAATGTTCCAATTAAAGACCAAGACCAACAGTACGGCCATCCCTGCGCCGGAGACCAGCAGTGTATTGCTTCTCTAAATCCATCTCCACCTTCTCCACTAGAAGGTTTCCTCCATCCTTTGTCTCGGCCTTTGAGACTGCTCCTTTCACACCCTACAATTGGCCATTGCAACCTCAGACTCTAAAAATGTGTTAGTCATTATCTTGATTTTATTAACTTCTACTGCCAACAAACTTAACAGATTGCAATGTTTGTGCATTGTTATTATGATTGAAGGAACACAAGAATTTACCATGAGCTTGTTGAATTTCTCTTGTCTTTCATTGTCGGAGAATAATGGCTGATCCCAGCGATGACTAGCCGACTATGACAAATCAATGAATGAGATGAAACGTTTCAACAGAAAAAGAGTTGAAGATGTTATGTTTGCTAAAAAGACGTATGGTGTGGAAAATAAAAATTCATAATGATCAGAGTCTGATATATGTTTACCTCTTCTGGAACCGTTTTCTTTTTGTTGCCCCATAATAACTTTTTCTTTTGATCAGTAGACATGAATCCAACACCTCCAGTAATATTTTTATTTACTGGAAAATATCAAACAAACATAAAATGCTATGGAGTGGTGATACATTTTGTGGGTGATAAACCAAAGTAAATTCATTGTGGGTATATAATATATAGTATGATTGTATGCACAAATCAAAAAAAGAAGAAGATGGAGATGAAAGAATTCAACTATCTTTAATTTTTATAAAAGATAAAATAAGTATTATATTCAAATGATTAGGTGATCTGCTGAGAACATTGTTGTGATAATAAAGTGTGTGATAAAGCCGATAATAAATAAGAGTTTGTACAAGCTTATGGGCATGTCTAGAGATGCAAATTTAAGCCGATGCTCGCGAGCAGCTCGGGCTTGGCTTGATCAGGCTCAAGCTTGTGAGGTAATGAGCCAATCTTAAGCCTAGCTACTAAGCTTGATAGATCAATCAAGCAAGCCTAAGCTGAGCCTTAAGCCAAGCCTGGCTTATTAGATTGTTTGGGGTTAAAATAAAATAAATATAGGGGTGAAAAGAATTTTTTAAAATATTAATAGAAACTTTTAAAAAGTAAAACTTCTCTCTCTTTCCTCACTTAAAATAATCAAATCGTTCTCCCCTCTTAATATGTTATCAAATCATGTCTATATAATATTATATATATTTTTATATTTTATATAATATAATATAATATAAAATTTATATGTAAAATTAGATCATTGGTATACTTAATGATGATATTTTTAATTTCTTAAAGGTTGTTAGTTCGATTCTTGTATAATGTAATTTTTTAAAATTAATTTTCAAACAATCCCAACTCAAGCCAAGCAAGCTTTAAGTTGAGCCAAGCCCATTAAACCTCAAGTTTAGACTTGCTTGTTTGTTAACAAAATGAACCAAACTATGCTTGTTTAATTCAAGCATATCAAACTCAACTCGGCTCATTTACAAAACTAATGAGCCAAGCCAAGCTTGACTCTATTAAGTCAAACCCAACCTGATTTGCATCCCTAAACATGTCCATATATTATCCAAAAGAAAACATAAGGAAGTTGCAATATATTCTATTGATATGAATCAATGCTAACCAGTAAGGCAGTAACCAATAAATTTGAAGAAGCATAAGCAAAAAAGTATATCAAAGTACCTGGTATGTTTTTAAATAGACTATATATAACTTGTTAAGCATAAAAAAAACAAGACAATATACAAAATACATGTAAATGGAAAGCATGTCACCAAGTATTAAATACTAATCACTAACTACTAATATTTCAAATTTGAAAAAAAAATTATATATTCCCAAACGACAAAAAGAAAAGAAATCATGTTTACTATTTAATAAAAAAAGTTAAATCAATAATCCAACTAAAAAAATATTAGTTTTATACATTATAATATTATTACTTTTACCATTGAAAAAAAGTCAAGTGACAAAAAATAAACACCCACCCTCTAATTCAAATTATGAGAAACAACATACCTAGCTCAGCAGCTTTCATTACAGCTACTTTTGCTGCACTAAGATCAGGGGCAGCTTCTTCTTGGAGACTGGAAGAGCTTATTATAGGTTCATTGCTAAATTTTGAAATAGTTCCTTTCACTTTTTTGGAGTTCGACTCAGTTTCTTCATCTTCAGTAACAGACTTCCACTTTAATGGCAATTTCACTGAATTTATTTTATCCATTCAAATAAACATATAATTCGAAAAAATGTTACTCTAAATAATTATGCTGTTATAGCATACCTCTACCAACAGATTCCACGTGACTTGACTTGTGCCTTTTCACCAAAATATTTTGTTCCTCATTGTCAAGAAAGACCCCCTTATCAGCAGCATCGTTAAATCCTTTATTCGGGATGTTTTCTAATTCCTTACTATACTGATCATATTCCCACTCTTTCTCGAGTTTTCTCCTGTTTAAGCTTTCATTATGTCCAGACGATTCTTTGCCACCAGTTCTATGGGTTGATTTCATGTAAATGGAATTGCTATCTCTGCTATTTGTGTGTGCACCGTCACTTGTGAGCTTTCCTGGGCTCCTATGGCGATTTCGTTTTTCATCTTGAGCCCCTCTATCCTTTTTTCGATCCCATTCTAAGTGCCTGGAATTATTGCTTCGATGACTGTTATCATATCTATCTCTTGAATAGTTCTCACTATTTCGATCAAACCATTTTGACCTGTCTTCTTCTTTTAAATGATCATGACCATCTCTTGACTCTCGACCAGAATGATATGACTTTTGGTAAACTCTGTGCTCTCTCTCTGAATCTCTGTGATCTCTTCCACTTCTTCCATGTCGATTATGGGGGTCCCTGTCTAACTCTTTTCTGTCATCTCTTCTCCTATGACCATAATTATCTCTAGAAGCTAACTGCCGTGCATGATCCTGTCCATACTTGGAGCTTTCTGGAAAAGAAAATGTCCTTGAATGTTAAGCACACTAATTGCAAATATATAAAAAATATTAATATTTAATACAAACAATTTAATTTTAAAGTATATGTTTGGATTTCCTACTGTTATCATGACTATTCTGATCATCAAATAAAAAAGATACCAGTTATCAGTACAAAAAATTCACAGCAGTATTTTGAATAGAAAACATGTCACCAAGTATGAACTTCCGATCATGAGACATTAAAGAAGACAGGCCAGATTGAGAGATAGGCATTTCTCACCATATACTGTTCTAATCAACGTGTTACCTTCATACATCTTCACTTTTTGAATGTTGCATATCTCCTTAGTAATGTGATCCATCACCTTTTAGTTGGAGTACCAAACAAACCAAGTTCCCATCAGTAACATAACTATCCCTGAGGCGTCTGGTTCGTATGTACATCTTTGGGCATCACACTTTCATCAACTGGGAATCTCATCTCTAATGCTTATCATCTTAAAATTCTTAATATCACATATTATACCCTTATGTTATTTCCACACAAAAAATTGATACCGTATTAGAAAATAAATGTAAACAAAGATGGAAGAAATATTTAGTTGGAAATAGCATGTTTCATGTTATTTTTCAATCCATTAGAACAACACACAATGGTTTGTCTAACAAGCATGATGTAAGTTTACTTCTGTGACATTTCTATGGCAATCAGCAAGATTCGAATTTTCATAGAAGCTATGATTCAGAGAGTCATCACTGTTTGTTAGAACTTAAAACCAACAATATAACAGAGCTAAATTATCGACAGCATGACATACCATCAGAAGAAGAAGAGGACGAGTCCATGCAACGAGAGGGTGAGTGACGACGGTAACTCCTACCGGAAGGATCATTGGGTAGCTTTCGGAAGGATGTTTTTGGGTTGGACGCATCGTTGTCGAGGATGGGATCCATAGATTGACCGAGAAAAAAACCCAGCAACAAATCTGAAACCAAAGCACATACGTAATCAGCATAAATCGGAGTAAGAAGATGAAAGATAGGCGATGGGTAATGGATTCTTACTTCCCTTGAGATTCAGAGCGAATCACAATCGATTTTCACAAAATATCTAGGGTTTCGTAGATTCCCAATATTGAGAAGGGCAAGGACCGTGAAAAGAAAGAAGTCAGAAGAGAAGGGGAAAAAATCTTGTCTTTTATTTGTTCTTCTAGAGCTATAGTTCGATCGATCTCACCCATTCATTTAATGAGGGAAGGTGATTATGGTCTCAAAATATCAAGATTTTTTTTGATTTGATGTCACAATAGGGTGCATTTTTTTTTTCCAATCACGATTTATATTAAAAGCAAAATAAAAAGATTACAATCTACGATAATAAAAAAGATAGACAATTAATTAAACAACTAAAAGTACGATAGGATGTGTGGAATAAGTATAACTTGTTAATCCTCGGCTTGTAGGTCAGTAATCAATAACGAGGCTTCCTCCCACCTTCTGATAGCTGTATCCTCCAAACTTAACTTGTGCATAGGGTGCATTTCAAATGCGTTTTATTTTAAATGTGTGTCATATGTTATCATTAATATTTAATTCAATGATTAAAATAACGTATTACACAAGATACTAACACATGTAAAACGTAAAATAATATATCGCATAAGACATTAATACGTGTACGATACAAAGTCGATTTATTAGACAGGAATCAGGATGAAATTGACACATATAACATTCGTATTATATGACGCACATTCATGGCGAACAGGTACAAGGCCAGAGGGACAATCCAAAAGCAACGATTAGTGAAAATATGGGCTAGAAGTGCTCAACCGGCACCAAGTTGATTTATTTTATTATTAGTACGATTGTCTTGTAATTCAAATTCGGTAAAAATTGTATTAAATAACTGTGATATCTAGGCTAATTGGTGGGTTGGAGTTTCAACAAAAAATATAATCCTGACTCGCCAAAAAGCATAGAAGGTAAAAGTGGGATAATGAAATGACCTAAAAAGCCATGTCCATAGGAGAATCTATCTTTTAAAAGATAAACTTTTTTTGAAAGTAGAAACGATATGAGTAATCACTTGCATGTAGTGGACCGAAAGGTGATGACAGAGTTTTTCCTAGGAAATGGAAAAGATGTCAGGAGCACACCAAGGTTTTTTCACCCCACATTGGCCAAGGCCCGTTATGCGAAAACGATAAGACATAGCTCGTTTTAGGAAACATCGAGTCAGTCTTCAAAAGTTGTTGAAAGTTTAAACGATTGTAAGATCACTTGGTTGGATCAATACAGAGGGTGTGGAGTGGGTCGCATGTGATCACACCTCTTTTTTGTTTTGAAATTTATATATTATCAGATAGTTTTAACTCAAAACAAAACTGTACGACCCACCTCTGAATACTATTGTGTCAGAATAATGGGTCGGATTAATTTATTTTAAATGAACTATCTTACAAGATATTTTATTTTTCATATCTTATAAGTTATAAATAAGACTTTTTATAAATGAAAATTATTTTTAAGTCTAAAAATAAGAAAAGATTTTCTTCTTAAACTTTTTTTTATATCCCCGGTTAAATCGTAGTGAAAATTATATAAACTGCGTGAATAGAATTTTAAACTCTCAACAATTTTAATAGTTACCGTGACCAGTTAAGCTAATTTCCGACTTTTTCTTTCTTTCTTTTTTATTGTGATATCATTTGCATATAATAATGAGATTGGATTCTAAATTATAATAAAATCTTAATATTTCGAATTTTATTTAATTAAATCTTAATATTTAGGGATATCAGATAAAGTCTTGGTGATACGATATCCCAAACTTGGTCACGACACCGTTAATCAAAGATTAGGATAGTCCAGAATGGATGGTAACATCGGTATAGGTTATGGGAGGCTTCAAGCTACCTTGATGGGTTAACCGTCGTTGCGGACATAAAAGTCACTCTTGATCGGAGTTGGACTATAAACTATAGTTCTATCGCTTTGGCTAGAACTAGACTCTGTCGTTTTGACCAGAATCGGGTTCATTTTGTCGCTTTGGCTTTAATGGATCAAAAAATTATTATGTCATTATGGTCTTAATAAGTCAGCTAATGGGGAGGTCGACTTCCTGGGATCCACTTTGCCCAGGTCGGCTTTTCCAAAAGTCAAACAGGAAAAGTCGATTCCCAGGAAAGTCGTCCTGAAGCCAGATCTGAACAGTTAGGCGGTTACGACCATAATGATCAGATTATCCCCACAAGATGTCTTATAAATAGAGGGTCACTTTCATTCATTCGGACATGTTGTATTCCAGAGAGAAATTCTAGCAGAGTAGAGTTTGAGCAACTGAAGAGCGCGAGCTAATTTCCGTGGAATTTCTGACCCAACGTTTGTTCGAAACGTCGTTTAGCACTGATCAGGAACCACCCTCAAAGTCTGTATTTAATTTCTAAAATATTAAGTTTTTTTTTAAAATATAATCAACAAATAAAATACTTTTTTTTTATAATCTCAAATCTCTAAATGGTAGATTCCCAACTTATAAAATCTTTGTTTCCCTTGCTGTTGCCAGTCGGTCGGTCGCCGTCGTCGAGCCCACTTCAGCGAATTTCAGATTTTTAGGTTTGTATTCTCTAATCCCGCTTCTCTCATTCAATATTCAGATTATAAATTATAGCTTTCAGCGAATGGTTTATAGCCGTTCATAAAAGTGCCCCAATGACTGAAATTCTTGGATCAACGAGCTGTTTTAGGTTTTTTTCTTTCAGGAAATCTTCCGTCGAAATTAGACGGTTTACGACAATCATTTATTTTTCTTTCAATTTAGTTTTATCGACCTGTTCGAATCAATTTTACTTTTTTTTGTTGTAAAATTCCTTTTCTGTTTACTACATCGTTGATTTTTTTTTGTTCTTTCCCAAATTAAGCAAGAAGTTTCGTTTATGACTTTCAGATAACACCAGTAGCAATCCACTATATGGCGAAATTGAAAGCATTAAGTGTATACCGCCAGTTGGTCAAAGCTTCTAAGAAACACATTGGGAATGGTGATGGAAAGATGATACCTTTCGGAGACTACATCAGTGAGGAGTTCAGGAGGAATGCTAAACTCTTAGACGAAACTGGAGTTCAAAGGAAATTGCAGCTTGCACATAATTACACATTCTTGCTCCAAAGTGTGCAACGCCATAAGGTCAGTCCCTCTTCTTGTAAGAAGACTAGCCTTTATCATATGTATGTATTTGCTAATTGATTGACAAATCAAGAAATGGAGATTGCAAATGCAAAAATTGTAGGTTAAACTAAACTGTCTCCAAAATTACTCTTCTATCATGTCAAAGACCATTCTTTAGGTTAGAGTTAGAATGTGGGCATTGTGGATTTCCCTATATGTGAAATCCCTCACAAATAGTTTGGGAACTTGAAATTCAGTTGATTGTCACTTTGCCAGTCAATCTCCTCAAATATGATGTGGATTTCTTCTTCTTCTTCTTTCTTTCTGTCTTTCCGAAGTCCTGACAATGATGAAAACTTAATAGTTTAGTAAATTACAGTCCGTCGCCATACGGCAAACAGAGATTCTCATGCTAGTTGTAAATTGAGAATTGTTTGAACTTGGAATCAATGGCAATGTCAGTGTGTTTTAATTTTCAGAATGATGAAATGAAGTGATGTGATTTTGTTGCAGGAGCTGCTGTTATTTCATATAACATTGTTGTGGATAGAACAAATGAGGGATTTCCCCTATATGTTCAATCATCCATCGCAAAATCCACTTTGTTAGTTTTCACACTTTTTGTGAATTATTAAATATATGGTTTGGGAACATGAAATTCAGTTGAGTGTCAATTTCTTTCCAGTTGATCTCCTAAAATATAATGTGGATATTTTATTTTTCTTTCATTCCCAAATCCCAACAATGATGAAAGCCCGATAATTTAGTAAATCGAGAATTGTTTGAATCAATGGCAATGTCACTATATCAGTGTGTTTTAATTTTCAGAATAATGAAATGAATTGATGTGATTTTGTTGCAGGAGCTGCTGTTTTCATATAACATTGCTGTGGATAGAACCAATGAGATGCAAATCACATTAAACAAATCTGCTGCCAGTGTGGGCCTTCGGCTTCCTGAAGTTTACCAACCCTAAAACAGGCAGTTTAGTGACCATGAAGAGAAGATAGTCAATTGAATTCATGATATATGCATTCTGGCAGTGTATTTATTTTTTGATTAAGAATTTCTATCGAAAATGGCAAGACCCCAGTGCTCCACGAGTCCACTCCCTGCTAACTTTGTACAAGTTTTGGGTATTTGAAAGTATCTATTCAGAAACTCATTTACATAAAACACCCTGATATTTTATCTTTATCTTGATGTTGTTTTGGGTAATTATCCATTTATCCTCCATTACTGTATATTAGGTAGGTGATTAGTAATCCTAATTGGGTAATTAACTAATCCTATCAGGTAGGTGATTAGCAAATAGCCCGTTTGCTTATTTTTTAATAATATAGGATAATTAAATGGACCGAGCTATAATATTCCCAAAAAACTAGAAAAGAAAATCAAATTATAATATTCCATTATTCCCAATGATTGGGACCAAATTAAAAATACAAAACGACGCCTGAGAGATTCGAACTCTCGCGGGGAAACCCCATGTACTTAGCAGGCACACGCCTTAACCACTCGGCCAAAGCGTCTTTTAATGAAATATTTAATAATTTATTTTATTTGATGAAATATCATGTAGTGATTTATCTTAATTTCAGTTTCCATTTCCGGTCACAAGAATACACTCATGGTGAAGTAGATGTTGTTGATAAAAATTTGCTTCAAAAAAAAAATGTTGTTAATAAAAAAAAATATAAATTTGTGTATGACTCTGAGTGTTCAATTCACACAAAAAAATTAATTTAACTAATCATCCAAACCGACCTAAAATTATAAACGATCTGTCGTTTAAACCCTAAGTTATCGACGACTAATCTTAAACTTTCCACTCGATCTCTCTATCTTCAATATTCTTTCACTTCCCTCAAAATATTGCTATGTAATAAGTGAGAACCGAGTATATAAGAACTCTGTGAGGATCAGATCACGACCGTTGAAATGTCTAAATGAGGATTTTCACCTCTAAATGATTAAAATAATAAATTATATAAATCACCATTAGATTTAGATATAAGAGTCAAGATACAAAGTTCTCATATAATTCTTATTTTTATGATTTTCACTCGAAACTGACCTTATAATAAGTTACTTAGCTTTTTAATTTTCTTGTACAAAAAATCGGTTCCACCATCCAAATCGACATCCAGGATTTCTTGAATTATTCTTTTAAAATATTTCTCCACCTATAATTGGTAAAAAAATTCTCGTTTTCATCTGAAGTTATTTACTTTTAATCTCGTCCATTGGACTAAAACCTATCCGTTGGAAAATGAATGAAAGAAGTATTAATTAAATCTCGTCCATTGGAAAATGAATGGATGAAAATACTTACTAAATCTTGTTCATTTATAAATTATAAATAATTAATATTTTTGGATTTTACAGCACAGAAAAATCCAAAACGAAAATCTCATTTCTTAATTTTTTACCATCTCACACATTCTTCTCGTCTCAAATCTCAAACATCACACACAATTCTCAAGTCTAGAAAATTCCCCGGAGAATCACCGGAATCTTGTCCTCCTCCTCCTCCTCTTCTTTTTCCGTACTGTTTTGGTTAACATAGTTTGATCTTGTCAGGTGAAAATGTCAACTGATCAGTCGTCAGATGGAAATAGTGTGGTAAAGGATGCCATGCCAGTAAATTACAAAGATCTGGGAAGTAGCGTGCCAAAAAAATTCACCTCTGCAGCCACCGGTGAGCTATCCAATCCTTCGACCAATTACACTTCGGAAAACCTACCATCAACGGTCACCTTCCCGGTAGAAGCTCGGAGGAATCAAGGTCGGAAAAGAAAGAACGATCAGAACAATGACACCGATGGAAATTATAAGAAGATCCGTCGTACCGGGAAGAAGAATAAGCCATCGAAAGATAACACCGACACGGAATATTTTTCAATAGGATCAAGTTCAAGCACTCCTCGGGAGAAATGTGCAATGATTCTCTCCATGTATGATTGTATTCGTCGCCGTCTGAATCAGATAGACGAAGCAGAAAACGGTACTCGGAACTCTCATTCAATGGCAAGTACGATCATGACGGATAACAAGCTCAAAATCGAAGTTCAAAATCCGATTGGAACGATCCCTGGAGTAGAAGTCGGCGATATCTACTACTTCCGGTTCGAGATGATTTTGGTCGGACTTCACGTTCAAGTCATGTCCGGTATCGACACTATAACTAACAACAACGATAAGGAAAGATTGGCCATCAGTGTCGTGTACTCCGGCAAGTATGGTAACAACATGGAAGACGACGATCCGAACATTCTTTATTACAATGGTCAGGGCGGGAACAATGGAAAATCTGATCAGAAATTGGAGGGTGGTAATCTTGGCATGGAGAGGAGTATGCATAAATCGAATCCGATCAGAGTCATTCGTGGGATTCCGATGAAGTCGATCAACGGTGCATCCGGTAAGATTTACGTATACGACGGTCTGTACGAGATCGACGAGTTTTGGAGCTCAAGGAATG
Source organism: Zostera marina (assembly GCA_001185155.1). Classification (NCBI taxonomy): domain Eukaryota; kingdom Viridiplantae; phylum Streptophyta; class Magnoliopsida; order Alismatales; family Zosteraceae; genus Zostera; species Zostera marina. Next base: position 560,104 of record LFYR01000980.1, on the reverse strand, counting down.
ATGAAGGGTTCAAGTGTATTAAATTCAAGATGGTCCGAAAATCCGGTCAGCCTGAGGTGTATGGATTATGGAAGAAACTAGATATGTGGCGGCGGAATCCGGCGAGTAGAGGTAATATGGTTACGATAAAAGATTTATCTTCCGGCATAGAGAGATATCCCGTCTGTGTGGTCAATGAAATCGACGCCGATAAAGAACCAGACTCATTCACATATATGAATCGCAATCTGTATGCCAAATCCAACCCAACGGAACCAATCTTCGGATGTGATTGCACCGGCACAGGCACCGGCTTCCGTTCCGGCAGCGGTATTTGTAGCTTCGACAAACCCAACTGCAACTGTCTTCATCAAAACGATGGGGTTTTCCCTTACAGCTCCACCGGAATCCTGACATTTCGCAAGCCGTTGATCTACGAGTGTACCTCGTCGTGTCAATGTTCGTTGAAATGTCCCAACCGGCTCACACAGACACCGGCAAAGCTTCACTTCGAGGTTTTCAAGACGGAGAACACCGGCTGGGGTCTCCGTTCATGGGACCCGATTCGTTCCGGTACGTTTGTGTGCGAGTACACAGGATCGATAATCGAACTGACCGATGAAAATAAAAAAGATCGGTACTTGTTCGACACAGCTTCTGAAGACATGTCAGAGTTCAAATGGAACAACGGAGTCGAGCTTTTCGGCGAACCCGCCGTAGAGGCGTCAAAGGTTAAGACGACAACGGATTCGTTGCTGATTTCTTCTTTGAAATTTGGGAACGTTTCTAGATTTATCAATCATAGCTGCAAGCCGAATCTGTTCTGGCAACTGGTGCAACAAGATCACGGCGAGAATGGGTACCCGCATATCATGTTCTTTGCCGTCCAACATATACCGCCGATGACTGAACTGACATTTGATTATGGGAAGATGGGTCGGAGGAAGGATAAGTGCTTTTGCGGGACGGATAATTGTCGCGGCGTTTTTGGGTGAGAAATGAGGATGAAAGCCGACGTGCTTACTCCTTGAAAGTTGAAAGCATATTTTTTAAATTTGATAATAAATAAGAAAACTATTGGAAAGAAGTAAAAAGAACTTTACTAAATATTTGAAAGAACCATTACTTTTCTAATAAAGAACTATTAAAAAAATTATTTATATTGTCTATTAAGAGAATTATTCAGTTCAAACACTATATGAAAAACACTATATTCAGTTCAACCAGTTAATCTTAATAAACCTCGAGATCTGTTTTATACCAACGTTGAGATGGAAGGTTTACATCATCTTTCTCATTTTTGTGTTTGCATAAGAACACTATTGTGTGAAATTGATGTTTGTTTACAAACATTAAGTAATCAATTTTGCAGGGATTGTACCTTAGTTTATAAGGCATTATATAATATGTTAATCCATACAGAATGAATGTCTAGGGTGTTAACTAAAACTCGGCTCGTTAAGTTCGGGCTCGCGAGCCCAACGAGCCGACTCGAGTCTAAATCTCAAGATCGATAAACTCGTTAAAAGTTTTTTAATAATTAAATAAAATATAAATATTAAGAGTTATAAATATTAATTGATAAGAATTATTGAATAAATTACAAGAAAATTTAAATAAAAACCTAAATAAATAAATAAAGATATAGATATTTTTTAGATTTTAATTTTTTTTAGATTATATAATGTGTTAATCCATATCTGAATGCCTATTTAAGTCCATACAAAGACTTATTTAATTAACAATCTGGGTTTGGTGGTAAATTTTTGTTGATGATTATCCCTTGTGAGAGTTTCATATACATTGTAAAAAAATATTTTGAACGTCCATTTGATGCATAAACCATTTCTTTATGACTCTAACAGCTAAGAGGATTCTAAGAGTGGTCATCTTAGAAACAGAAGCAAAGGTTTCTGTGTAATCGATCCATTCTTTTTGGTTTAAACCCCTTGCTACAAGTCAAGCTAGCTTTATGTTTGTCAATAATGCCATCGCTGTTGATTTTTGTTTTATAAACCCACTTAAATCCTATGGGTTTACTTTCCTGTGGGATTGAGGTGATGGTTCATATGTCATAATTATATATCTTGAAGAGCTTTAAACTCATCATCCATGCCTGAAATCTAGTAATTCTCTTGTATTGCTTGTTTGTATGTAGTGAGATCTGTGACTTGAGAGATGGAAGATATAGGAAAATCTTATGATCACTAGACAAATTAGAATAAGACATGTATTTATACATGAGGTGTTTGAATGATCTGGTTCTTGCATAACATAGTCTTTGAAGTGTGATAGTTTATAATGCTCAATTCTTTCAGATCTCCTAAGACTTTTCTATATGGGGTGGGTTGAGTGTCATTGGGTATGGGGGCAAGAGTATTACAATTAGACACACCATCATCATCGATGATTTCACAGCACTTCTCTCACAGACAAGAATCCAATTTTTATTTGGAAATTGGCATAATGGGCAATGTCTTTTGGAATGAGGTTATAACAAAATACATACTAAAAGTGTATGTAAATTACTATAGTCTAATAGTATAGTAGTGTACTAAAGTAGTTCAAAGTTCAAACAGATAGCCAATTTTATATGTGTGTAACTGTGGCATTAGATACCCTGCACTCACAACTGCACACACTTCTTGATTCCTTTACTACACGTTGTGAACGCCGGATATGTGTCTTGATGTTGACCAACTTACCAGCAATCTGATGAAATAAAAAAACAAATGGATAAGCAAAAAAGAGATGGATCGAGTTGTTTAATGATACTGAAAGTTCCCATGAGGTTTCAGTTCAATAATCCCTACCCAGATCGCATACTCACTTTGAATTACCCAATGGTATATCACCATATCAGAAATAGAGGTTCGAACCTTTAGAAAGGGTTTCATATTCTCTAAAAATGATGCTAACCTTGTTTATCTTTGTTAATTTGTTACTTAAGTAAAAAGTGGAAAAAAAGATTTTAGGGTTTTGTAATTGTACCATTCTCCAAGTCAGATCTTCAGGTCCAAGCGGCTCAGCTGGGCTTGAAAATCGGAAATGCCGCATATACTGCAAATTTAAAGGTGTAAAAACTATAAATAATAAAGTCCTTTTATGGAAGGATGAACATAAATGGATACTGGAGTTCTGGAAAGCTTAATATTAAGAAGCTGTTTGGTTATTTTTAACCTTGGAAATATTGGCTTGCATATCTTTAATTCTACTAGAGCTAATGCTTTTGAGGTATGATAAGAGCCAGCCAGGTGTTAGAGCATCACTAGAAGAAACAAACAATGCTATCTGAAAATGAAAAAACAACTATTTATAGATTTAATGAATCATTAATCATTATCATATTATGATTAAGGAAATAACACTTCAATTTATTGAAGACAATTTGGAATCTGCATTTTGAATCAAACAGATTTCCAATATTAAAAAATATTGACGGATATATAAATATACCTTTCGATAATCAAGTATTCCTTCGAATGGAAGCTCCAATTCATCACTAACTATAACGGGAATGCATCCACTTACAATAGCATCAAACAACCTAGCTGATGAAGGAGTGTCTCCTGCTGGGCTTAAACAAAATATAGACCTAAATTTTTGGAAAATAACCAATAAGAATCAGATTATCCTCGATTCCTTTCAATAAGACAACTAATAAGTAATAACTTATTACAAAAAAATCATATTTCGAAAAAGAAAAAAGGAAACTATACTTACCTCCTCATGCCATCCTGAGAAGCATTTTTTCCAGAAGCACCAGCACTTCCCTCTTCGATAACAACATTTTCAGCACCACTCAATCCTTTTGTAAGTTTAACACGGATCTTTCCTCCCTGAATAATAGAGATTTTTAATTCTTATACTACCACCATAAGAATTTGACATCCTTTTGATTTAAGCAAGATGATTGTTACTAAATATTTTTTGAATATATTAACTAAAATCATAGAAATGGAAACATGGTAAGTCAGTGACAACATACAGCATTTCTTTTAAGCCTTCCACGAAAGAATAACAATGTGTTTCTTTGAGAATGACTATCCAATAAACACTTGGAATCACAATCATCAACATTTGAAACATATGGCAAAATAACATCTTTTTCAAGGAAAACATATCCAGGTTTGTACCTGTATTCATGAAAAAAAAGGTTAACTTAAATGGCTACAGCCATTTGTTTTTCAACATGTAATGATTCAATAATAATAAGAAACTAATTATAACCAATTTCCAGTAGAATCCATGTCAGGCAGAAGCCAAATAGCTTTCTTCATAGATTTTCGAACTGTTTTAAACGACCAAGGATGATGCACAGGAAGAATATGGTCTCTGCCTTCAGACCTTTTCCAAGCTGGCTGGTCAGTCACCCACTTCAAAGCCTCCTACGGTATCAGAAATGTATATGTTAATAAATTTGTAAGAAAATAACTACAAAATTTATAGTCTGTATTTTGATTAAAATGAGATTTCATAAAAAACTGCATATGACCATTATTTTAAACTAAATTTCTTTCAAATATTCAAAAAAGTATTTTCATAGATCTGCATGTTGCATTGCTACACAATATTAAAAATATCAAACTTTGATGTGGCGTCAGGCATTTTAAACTTAAAAGCAATATGGTAGCCAGGTAGCATTTTCTGCTTCTTAAAATTTGCCAATGATACATGAAAAACCATGTCATGTATGCTCATGATGTTTTCTAATTGATAATGTCTAAATGATTATTTCTCAACATTTAGTTACACTTATTTAAAAAAAATCAAAATGCTACAAATCAAAAGAAGAATTCTTTTCATTCATCTACTATAATACAAATTTCTCCTTCTGGAGGTTAATAAATATCCCAATTCCCACCCAAACAAGCCAGAATATAAATTTGGGGGATCTGACTGAGGTTGCACAGAAATTCACAAATCACTATCCCCTTCTGGAATCTGAAATACCATTGGGTGTTTGTCGTGACATATTTGAACAGAGAGGAATAAAAAATTCAGACAACATACCAGTAGGCCTTATTGCCTTAAAGAGATAATTAAAAACATCAATCTCTCCTTTAACCTGTAACAAGAAGAGCAGTTTTCACCCATTGGAGACATCAACTATGGAAGTATGGGAGACCAAACTCTTAAGGCAGCATGTTTAGTTACTATATAATTAGACTACATAGCTAATTGGAGAGAGTCAATGGGATTTTAGCTTATTTTTTTATTTCTTTTATTTTCCATGTAGTCATGGGCATTGGCCCTTCATTTTTCAACTTAAAATTGAATTTCTCTAAAAAAAATCCAAATGCTCATTAAGAACAGCATAATATATTTGTCACAAACACCTCCATATTATTCTAGTTACTGAGAGTGTTTATGGAAGTACTTTTTATTTGTTAACGAGTTTTGGTAATGTGTTATAAATTATCCCTAACAATTAAAGAATTATGAATCATTAATTGCTCTTTCATTAAAAAAATATAAAATATCTAATAACAACTTAATGATCATTGTTAAATTCTAAATGGCCTTATGGATCCTATAATTGATTTAGTTTTCACGAGATAGTAAGAACATAGTTAGTGTCAGACAAAACATGCAACAACATAATAAACCTTGAATATGTACGCACACCCTGTATAATGGCTTGCAATGCTCGGCATTAAGCAAGAAATAGCTGATGGTTGTGAAGAAAGGGATATAAAACAAGTCTGCCTCCTCCTGTCGGTGAACGCGTACTACATTCTTCAAGAGTCTTTCAGATTCTGGGGCTATCAAATCAGCCCACAACCAATAATCCACTGAATGCTGAAAATTAAATTAGAAAATCAGCACTGTTATTTCCGATTTTTCATAAGAGCTGGTCTGAAATATTTGGGGAAAATAAAAAAAATGACGTTAGATTTTTGAAATATCAAATATTTACTAAAAAAATCAATAAATCATAGGGGATGGAGAGGCCGTTCATGTAACCTCCCAGATTCTACTAGCCCGTAGAACCCAAAGTAAAAATACTAAAGCTTAAAGTTTCTACAGTAGAAGAATCTAGACTTTATACAGTTCAATCACTTGTATACTCTAGTAACTCTACACACTAAACTAGAAATACTAAGAATGTCATAAATAATTCTTCTTTTTCGATCTATTTTTGTACGGTACTACAATATTTACTTTTTTAAATAAATAATCTAAAATCTGGTAACCTAAACAAAACCTATCAATATTTATTTTATTTCAAGGTTTCTTATGTGGTCGCATACGCGAGTATGCGAATTTTCAACAAATCTTAGGACTTAATATAGATCTTAGGGTTTTAAAAACTAAAATAAATAGATTTAAGAGGTTTAAAAACTAAAATAAATAGATTTAAGGGGTTCAAAAACTAAAATCAGGAGTTTGATGAAGATGCTCTAATTCTCTAGATGATTATGAATGAAGATTAAATTTGTTTGCTTAGGAGTTAGAAGGTACTTGCTTAGAACCTTATTTGTTTGAAACCTTAACTTTTTGCTTATTGGAACCTCCTTTGTCTTAAAATTAGAAGTTTAAACCTTTGATTAAGTCTTTAACACAATTAATAGTATTACATAACTTAAAAATACAATACAAATTAAAGAAAAACCACTCAAAAACCACCTCGTATAATTTCCTATAAGCTAGCATGTAGATATGTCAATCGCATAACCACGTATTTTGTAATAAGAAACCTTGCTTTAATTGAATGTATGCAAGGTTTTATTAGACATAAGTTTGTCCAATTTCCACACCTATAAAGCCTCCATACCTATAGATAGAAGCTTATTTGTACCTGAGCGATAAGGCGATGAACAGGACTACCATTAGAAGTCAAATTCTCAGTCTCCCGATAAGTACTCTGAAACAACCTCAGCAAATCGTAAGTAAACTTGTTTGGCATCTTGTACACATAAACCCTAACCACATCGCTCTCCTCCCTCTTCAACATCGCCTCATCTAGAGCCCTCACCGCCGCCTCATCGTCATAACTGACAGATATCGTATCGTCCCCATAATTAGATCTAGCGTCAGATTGGAGGAATTTCTCGAGGGAGGCGACAAATGAGCGCTCCGCTGGAAGAGGCTTTGACTGGTACTGTAGTTGAGTGGAGAAGATAGAGGAATGGTCAAAAGAGACACAGTTTGAGGGGAAGAAGGAAGATCTGATGGATGTGAGCATGACGATGAGTAAGAAGGTCGCTGTGATGACGATTCCGATGGATGAAAACTTTAACGGGAAGAAGAAGCGATTCCGACTTCCACCGACCATTTTCAGTTGGTCTGAGTGTTTTGACGATGACCGCAGTCTTCATAAAGTATAATATATATTTACAAATTAATCGGGTTTGGATCTTTTTGTATTAGATCTGAATATCTGATGATCCTCACTTTAAACAAAGAATCCGATTATTATTATCATTTTCATGGCACCAAAAAGGAGCAAAAAGAATCCTATTACTCCTTCCGTAACTAACAGATCCCTCTCCCGCCACTCCCGCCGCCGACATCGGTCCCATCGCATCCATGGACGGCAAAACAGGCCCATCGTCATCTTGGAATCTAGGTCGGAATCTGGATTTTCTGAATTACCCCGCGACATCCTCTCAAGGATCGCCTCCGCCTTCGACGTGCCTAACCTCCGTGCGGCTAGTCTGGTCTGTCGGTCTTGGTGGGAATCTCTACAAACTCTGAGGGAAGCGATGCTTTTTCTTCACTGGGGAAAAAGGTTTAAGCAAGGTAGGAGGAGTGATAAAGCTCTCAATTCTTTCCACAAGGGAGCCGCCAAGGGTTCTGCGCTTGCTATGGTTGATGCTGGATTGATGTATTGGGGTATGGGGAGGAAGGATGAGGCAAGAGTTCTTTATAGACAGGCTGCGGAATTGGGGTATTCTGTTGGGCAGTGTAATCTTGGTATTTCTTACTTGGAAGGTAAAAAAATTGCTTCTTTGGCTGCTTTGTTAAAGTTTACCATTCTATTTTTCTAAATATTTAAATGATATGTATAAGATTGTTTTTGTTATTGTTGCTTTGAATGATTTCTAGCTAAAATGATTAAATATCTGATTAATGAGTTTATATCCGTAGTATCATATCATAACATAAACCCTAAATTTATAAATCACGCAACCTTTTGAAAGACAAGTAATTGTTTATGCCTTTATGGGAAATAGCACAACTGAAAACTTGAACCACCCATTCTTTTGTAACTTGTTGTGTCTATGAGGCTATTGTGTAAATGGATGAACAATGATAGTACATGAAAGATCTGTTAGAAGAAAAAAGGAAGAGTAGGCAAGCATGTAGTGAAACATGTAACTTAAGTACCTAGTCAGCGAACCTTAAAATCTCCTGACTTGGGGGTCTTAGACATTCAAACTTCTAACCCTTGACAGTTTAACCTAAAACTGAATGGTTTTACATATATGTTATGCTTACAGATGAAAAACCAGATCCAAAGGAAGCTGTAAAATGGTTTCTTCTTGCGGCAAACTCTGGATACCCACGTGCTCAATATAGCTTGGGTCTTGCTTTTCAATATGGTCGAGGTGTGGATACTGATGTATTTGAAGCTGTGAGCTATTTTTTCTCATCATTTAATTTTTTTTAAGTTACAAGCTGTTCTTCTTATTGTACTTTATTGTTTGGACTTTGGACACATTATGAGACCTAGCCTGATTTGTAATGAGTTCATTGAAATTTGAAACACCAAATTTTGGATCCCAAACATATATGGAACGGTGCGTGTTATTTAGATTCTAAGAGTATTTCACACTTTCATGTTTCAGGCCAAGTGGTATCTAAGAGCCGCAGAAGGTGGAAATGCACGTGCCATGTATAATATTTCATTATGTTATTCGATGGGTGAAGGAAAACCACTATGCCATCAGCAAGCAAAAATTTGGTTGAAGCGTGCGGCAAATTGTGGCCATGGGAAGGCTCAGTTTGAGCTTGGTTCTCATCTTCTTGAGGTAATTGGTAATTAAACACTCATTGCGCTAACATTTGTTGCCTGCAACCATATTTTGAAACATGATCAATTGTTTAAAGCCTCATTTCGCAAATACCAAAATTTAGTCTCTTATATCTGACTATCATTTTAGTTTTTATCATGCAATTAGAAATTCTTTCTAGTGTTTAGGGTTTATCCATATACAATTATACATATATGTTACATTATGTTGAAGGATTTGATGTTCGATTTTTGATAGAAGATCGCATACCTTATATGTTTCTAATGAAAAAAGTATGACTTGTTCTTATCAGTCCGGAGAAGTGATGCAAGCATTGGTTTACCTTGAGCTCGCCACTAGAGGTGGCATAGACGCTGCTTTACCCATAAAAGAACAGACACTTTTGAGTCTTTCTCAGGTATCAAGATTGCGTGTAATCTCAAATGTGGATAAATGGCATCCAACAAAATTTCGTTCTCGCTGATGCATATATAACCTTCACCTATTGTAATCCAATTTTGGCGTCAACAACCATACCTGTAAGTCTTGGGTCTTGGATCTTTTACTGTTTTTTTTTTGATAAACAGAGGATATCTTTCTCTTTCTACTGGTAGAAAAACCTACCTCTGGATTAATCTCCAGAGAATAGAACTCTGGATTCTCAACAATATCAATAGTTACTATGGATAATATCCCGATCTTTTGTATATATTGCTAATAGTTGCTGTTTATTTTGGTGGTATATTGCATATAAAATGTAGGAAGTAATGTAGTATGGTCATTTTCCATTTGGACGAGTGATATGAAATTGTACGAAGAAATTGGAAATATTTTGGATTTCTTTTAAATATGAAATAAGAATGGGTTTAGATGTAAATAACTTATTTATATATTAAAAAACATATCAACCAATGAATAACGACCTCAAAATGACCACTACCTTTTCTTCACTGCCTTTTTTTCTCTCCACTCCTCCGAACTACTCCCTTTTTCTGTTGTCCCATCGGTGCGATTCCGACGATATCGATCAGCAGTTACACCTAATTTCCTCCTCCGCTACCGCTCTCGTGGCCAATCAAACGAGGGCCATGAGAAAGAATCTTTTGGAGTTGCGGTGGATATGTTCAACCAAGGGGACTACTACGGATGCCACGACGTGCTTGAGGAGATCTGGAACGACGCAGAAGAGCCAGTACGAACTCTAATCCATGGGATCCTGCAGTGCGCCGTCGGATTCTATCATCTCTTCAATCAGAATCATAGAGGCGCTATGATGGAATTGGGGGAAGGAGTCTGTAAGCTACGGAAGATGAGATTCGAAGACGATTGTAGAGCTTTGGTCCAGTTTGAGAGTGAGGTTTCGGTTACATTAGAGTTTCTTTATCAGATGCAGAGACAACTCGGCGATCCGAGTAATTCTGCCGGGATGAAATTCTACGCGAAGAAATCTGATGATATCGATGGGAATTGGTATATAATTTCCAACTCCGATTGCAGATCGGACGAAGACGAACATGTTGACAGAGTTAAACTCCCAATTCTTCTCGTCACAGAAGAACAACTTAACGCATTAATTCGTTGAAAACCAGCCGCCGTTGAAAACCAACTCCTCGTCGGTTCAGTTCTGCCGGTTATGACTAATGAGTAACGACTGACGATGTAACTTTTATGTAATGCCCCCTATCAATTTTATGTGGACTAGATCTAAGTTTAAAGAAAAAAGAGGGGTGTGATAATAATTATACAATTTGTTTGTTGTCAGTTTGTATGACAACTTGACAAGTCAATGGGAGGGAAAGATATGCTTTTTAATCTTTTATGGTACTTACCGAGTTACAGAAGAGTGAAGACTGGAGTTCAAATTTTAAAATAAATAAATGGATTAAAATGAAATAATAATAATAATATTCTGCCTTTTTTGTCCCAACTTCTCAGTTCCCACTAACTCACTCACTCTCCGTTACTCCAACTGCGCTGCCGTCGTCGTCGTCTCTCCCTCCGATCCTCAGATAGCCGACGACGTTAACCTCCATTGTGGCATTACCTGAGCCACCACACGATGAATCGGAGTTTTCGAGCTCCAGAAGTCCAAAAGCATCCCCAGCAGCGCTCGCGTTCTCCTTTGCCTCTCCAGAGAGGGAAGAGTCTCGGGGCGGTAATCAAGGAGAAGGATGAAGAACTCGCACTCTTTCTCGAGATGCGTAAGCGTGAGAGAGAACGGAATAGCAATCTACTCGGTGATCACTCTGATGAGCTCGATCGTCTTCCAGGTTCGATGTCGCGTACTCTTGTTAGTTGTCAGTTGTGTTCCCCCAATTTTATTTTATTTTGAAAAAAAAACTCAGAGATCGCAGTTTTGCTTTTTTTTTTTCCCGTTTTTTTTCCCCCTCTTTTGTGCATATGTACGTACTATTTTTCGCAGGATCTAAACCTGGGACCTCTCCCATATTCAAGATTGTTCCCACAAGAAGGACATTTACCGACGAATTTCTCGGCGGCTCCGATGCTGAAAAGAACGACTATGATTGGTACTGTTTTATTTCTTCCCTCCTAATTTAAAGCATTCCATTTTATGTTTCTGAAATCTGAATGTACTTACTTATTTACTTACCTTTTACTGGAATATTAGGCTTCTTACGCCACCAGGTACTCCGTTGTTTCCTTATCTAGAAAAAGAATCTCCACCTGGAGGCAACATTAGAACACCAAAAACACGCCCCACTGTGCTCAAATCAAGGGTGAGAACTTTAATTATTGAAATTTTCGTTTTAGTTTCTGGGAATGGATGGATGTGTATTCTATATAACATTGTTTCTCTGATTATACTTGCAGTTATCAAATCTTCAAGATCCTGCTACAAGGGGTAACTCAGTGTCAAGGCAACCAACATCATCCTCTAGTTCGAGCTCATCGTTTGTTGGAAATCGACGGTCGTCAACTTCAGGTGGACCTACTTCAGTATCGTCCAGACCCACGACACCGACTAGACGCTCTACATTGCCTGCAGCTTCGAGATCATCCAGACCATCTACGCCCACTTCTCGACTCTCTTTGCCATCAAATTCAAGACCAGTTGCTCCTCCTCCAAGATCATCAACGCCTGTTAGATCTTCTACGCCAACTTCAAGGTCTTCTGCACCGGCACCGCCTTTGAAGAAGCCTGTGTCAAGGGCAGCCACTCCTACTAGAAGACCTTCTGCACCAGTTATTGCACCTAAAATCTCAAATGTGCCCAATCATTCATTGCCTGTTGTTAAGAATGTACCAGTAATGTCTAAAACTTCAGTGCCCACTCGTGGAAGTTCTCCGACTGTAAAATCCAGACCATGGAAATCATTAGAGATACCTGGGTTCAGTGCTGATACTCCACCAAATTTGAGGACGTCATTGCCTGAGAGGCCCCTTTCAGCTTCTCGAGGTAGACCTGGAGCACCGACTTCCCGATCGTCATCGGTTGAGCCAGGACCTGTTGCTAGACCAAGAAGGCAATCCTGCTCTCCCTTAAGAGGGAGAGCTCCAAATGGAAACAATGTCCACCAGAGTGGGAGTTCTGTTCCTGCAACTGCTCGATCACGTGTAAATGGCAATGGCAAGTCGAACCCCTCTTTGATCCGAAATAAAACGTCTGATAAAGTAAACACAGCAAGGAAACTTCCTCCTCCTAAGCAGAGTAATAACCAGCGTTCTGGGCTTTGCAATCCTACAATGAAATCATCACCAGATAGCTCTGGCTTTGGGAGAAGTATGTCCAAGAAGTCACTGGATATGGCAATGAGGCATATGGTAAGAACTAAGAAGTACCATCCATCCTGATCATACATATTACTAACTTAATTTCTTGAGCAGGACATCAGGCGAAGCATTCCAAATAATCTACGGCCATTAATGACAAATGTTCCAGCATCCTCAATGTATAGTGTAAGGTTGGGTTCTGCAAAAAGTAGGGGAATCAGTGTATCAGATTCTCCTCTTGCAACAAGCAGCAATGCTAGTTCTGATAGTGTCAACAATAGCAACATTTACCATGAAGGAAATGAGCTTGAAGATTACGACATACGTATCTCAAAAACTAAACAACCATCTTCTACCGCATTTCTTGCCAGATGAGCAACAATCTATTTATCTATCAGCTACCTTCACTGTTGACTGGTAATTTCATCCCTGAGAGATGCAATTGTCACTTATTTATTTTCGCAAATTAATTTTTAAGAATGTAATCTGTTTCTTACATTCCTAGGCGTTGAACCACTTGTAGACTAAATTAAACTACTTCACTATCTTTTAATCACTAATTCCCCAAAATCCTAAATGTATAACCTTGATAATTTATATGTAGGATTTTGTAATGCAGAAAATCATCAGTTTAGAATTACTGACTCCACTGTTTCAATGGTTGTGGTCCTTGTGATCATTCAAGATTTTGGTGTTTCCTATCAGTTATATCAATAAAAATGAAGTGACGTTCTTCTAATTATATTCCCTCTTACATTACAAAAAAAGTTTTCAGTGACGGATTTGGACTACGCTTATGCACATATCTATGTATTGAACTACGTCTTGCACGTATCTATGTATTGAATTACGCCTTGCACGTATCTCGAGAAGAAGATCATGCAAAGTTCACGAACTACTTACCCAAATCAATTTGTAATACATTCGTATTATACTAATGTAGGCTCTACTAAACCCTAATTAAATATAGCAGAGAATTTCATCATTAGTTATGTGTTGTTAATGTAGGCTCTACTAAACCCTAATTAAATATAGAAGAGAATTTCATCATTAGTTATGTGTTGTCCGACATTATACGATGGCCATTAGTGAGAGAAAAATCTTTGAACAATTAATAAAAATAGGTTGTCATTATGATTATATCTTCATAAATTCTTAGGTAGATACACATATGTCTGAAAATGTGTGGTCATTGGAAAAATTTGAACAAAGAAATATATTTTTTTTTCTAATTCAACTGAACAACGAAAAATACAAATGACTGATAAAAAAAATTAAATGTCAAATAATAACTACAGCAAAAACTTTGTACGAAAGGTCAGTGTTTAGTGGAACAGAACGAACGGATCAGATTCATCTGGCGTACATACTATTAGCTAAACCCTATCAATATACATAATCAAATCAAGTTAAAATCAAATTAAAACTTGATTAAACTCTGCTATTCAATTGATATTACTAATAACTCTGTTTTCAGGTTAATGGACCAGCCCAAAACTTCGAATCAGCCCAAGAATGAAAATAAACAAGTTAAATATATAGAAGGATATACTTGTAATAGATATTAAGTTTTGGGTTGTAATAGAATAATGAAAGTCTTATAAATAGACTATGTAAACTGACCTTTAAAATTAATCGAATTAAACTACTTCAGTTTGATTTTTTAAATCTTCTGTTAAAACAGTTCGCGCTTTCTTCCCCAATTTCTTCTCGTCGTCATCAATCCGGTGATTCTCGGCTCATCGACGGGAATACCAGTCCAGACTTCGTGTTATATGGTATCATCGGTCATCCGTGGGAACTCGCTGCTGCTCTTTTCTTCTCCAGCGCGCCGCACACTCTGATTTCATGGAGATTGACAAAGAAACAAGCACGGAGGTTGAAGTTTCTGTTGCTGTCCAAAAGAAGCCATTTGACCTAGAAACAACGTTTACAACCAGGTCATCTGTGTACTTTTTACATTCTAGCGATAATCCAAGTAATAAAATAGTGAATGATCTCCTTAAAGGTCAATCAAACTACCCAACCTGGTCCAAAGATATGAAACTTTGGCTAGTGACCAGAAGAAAACAGAAATTCATTAATGGGAAAGTCTCCAGGCCTAAGGATGAGAACTCAGAAGAGTTTGAGGCCTGGGAGACAGTGAATGGGGTAGTATTCTCTTAGATTATTAATGCTTGTGAGAAAAACATTGCTGCTTCTATAAGATCTGCCGAGAGTGCAGCTGAGGCTTGGGAAATTCTTAAGATTAGGTACAGCCAAGGGCAAGCACCCCTGAGGTTTCAAATTGGCCAAGAATTGGCCAATTTATTCCAAGGAGAAATGTCTGTTAGCGACTACTATATAAAATTAGAATCAGCTTGGGATGCTTTACAAGACATTAGCAAAATAAAGAAATGTACATGTGGTATTTGTACATGTGGAGCTATTGAGGCTTGGGAAGAGGAAGTTGAACAAGACAAAGTTGTCAAGTTCCTCTTAGGATTAAATGAGGAATTCTTGAATGTAAAAAGCCAAATGCTGGCTGGAAAAGAAATCCCAAATATGGATAGTGCTTTTTCAACTGTTATTACTGATGAAAAGCTAAGAGGAGTTACTGTTACAAAAAAATACAATTTTGATACTCCTCATATAGATAGTGCTATGGCTGTAAGAAAGGCTCCTAATATCAGGAATGAGCCTTTCAATTCTGAAAAATACAAGTTTAGTAGAAAAGGACTTAAACTTAATTTAAAAATTAGATGTGACCATTGTTGGTTTTATGGTCACACCAAAGATTCTTGCTATCACTTGACTGGATATCCTTCTGAGAAAGAAGCAGCCAAGAACTCCTTCTCTACTGTTAAGAAATTCAAAATAGATCATGCAAGTTCAGCCATCACACACACCATTACAGATGAAGAATACAAAATCATGCAAAACATGTTCCTGAAAAATGCAGGTATTTTTTTTTAATGATATTAAAACTAATTTAGCTTGTTTTGCACATTCATCTTCTAATTTTAAATGGATTTGTGATAGTGATGCATCACAACATATGAGTGGAAATAAAATTATTTTTATTAATCTTAGACCTTCAAATAAAGTTAGAAGAGTCTTACTACCTAATGGAAATTGTTTTTTAATAGAACAAGTTGGAGAAATCATTCTTTCTCCAACAATAACTCTGAAAAATGTATACTATATTCCAGATTTCAAACTAAACTTGATTTCTCTATATAGGATCATTGAAGATATGGGTATATGGATATTTTTGAATAAAAAACAATGTTTTTTTTAGGATCCTCACAGCAAGGATCTGATTGGACAGGGAAGTGCTGAAAATAGAATATACACATTTGACAAGGAGGCAATTTGTTGTGTTGCTCAAGATATCAAACTATGGCATGCTAGGTTGGGGCATGTGTCATATGATAAGCTTAGAATGCTAGTTGATAATTCATGTAAGAGTATTAGTTTTTCAAACAATTCTAAAGCAAATAAAGAAATAATTTCCCTATGTGATATATGCCCTTTGGCCAAACAACAAAAATTATCTTATTCAAAGAGTATATCTCAAAGTGAAAATTTGTTTGATCTTATTCATGTTGACATTTGGGGAAAATTTCCAATATCAACATTTGATAATTTTTTTTACTTTTTAACCATAGTAGAAGATAAAAGTAAAACAACTTGGGTTTATTTGATGAAAGATAAAACCAAAGTTTTTGAGATAATTGATTTCTTTATAAAAATGGTTAAAACACAATTCAATACCATTTTTAAAACTTTAAGAAGTGACAATGGGTTAGAATTCATTTCTTCAAAACTTAATGAATTGCTAAAAGAGAATGGTATAATCCACCAATTCTCTTGTCCTTATTCTCCTCAACAAAATACTAAAGTTGAGAGAAAACACAAAGATTTATTAAACATTGTTAGAGCAATTAAGTTACAAGCTGCTCTTCCAATCAAATTTTGGGGTTTTTGTGTTTAGGAGCAACATATATAATAAATAGGACTTATTTTAAGTCTTTAGAAAATAAAACACCATTTGAGGTTTTAAATAATAAAAAATCTAACATCATGTTAACTAAGACAATTGGGTGTCTTTGTTACTATGATAACACCAACAGAGAACACAAGTTTTCTGTAAGGGCAAAAAAAGGAGTTTTCCTAGGTTATCCACAAGGAACAAAAGGATACACAATTCTGGACATTGAATCTCAAAAAATAGTAATAAGTAAAAATGTCACTTTTAAGGAAATGGTATTTCCTTTTAAAACAATTAAAGAAGTTTCTTTAAAAGAAAATCAAAACAAAAGCATTTTTGATAGATTCATCTTAAACATTTATGAAAATAATCATAATCTAAACAATCATATTATAAATAAATTCTCTGATAAAAAGGATGATAAAACTACAAAAGTATTAGACAATAATCTAATACAAATAAAAAATGATAATGCTAAATTCATTATAGATGATGAGATTGTATCAAAAACAAAATATATCTGAAAATGATAAATTAATACACAAATCATCAAAAAATCAAATATTTGATAAAGTAAATGATTCTGATATTTCAGTTTCATTAAACCCAAACAATGAAGTATTTTTTGAACTAAACACAGACAATACATCCTTTTTAAACAGTAAAAGTACCTCTCCTGAGCCATCAAACTCAGGAGAAAACTTAAACAGAAACACTGGAATTCCAGACAGCTCCCCTGGGTCATCAAATTCCAGTAAAGACTTGCAGAACACTAATATCAGTGATTTGTCAAATTTAAACATAGAAAACCCTCACATAGAAGGTTCTGATAGGATTCATGATAGTCCTACTAAAATAAGTGAACAGTCATCAGATACAATGACTGAAATAACATCTAAAACAAATGTGCAACAAGATGAAACTAGTTCTGAAAATATAACACAATATAGAAAATCAACTTGAATACAACATTCATCTAAAAACAAAGATTTCTATTATAAGGAAGATAATGATGATTATGATAGTGCTAATTGTAGCACTAATCACGTACTCATTGAACAAATACATATCATATAAAAAAATAAATAAAAAGAAAAATGAATATTTAAGAAAAATTTCTATGAGCAATGAACCTCATAGTTATGGGGAAGCTTCTAAAAACCCAAATTGGGTAGAAGTCATGCAAAAAGAAATGCAAGCTCTTTTGTTAAATAAAACATGGGACTTGGTATCTCTCCCACCCACAAGAAAACCCATTGGATCCAAATGGGTTTTTAAAATAAAATACAATCAAAATGGGGAGATAGACAGATACAAAGCTAGATTAGTAACTCAGGGGTTTTCTCAAATAGAAGGTTTTGATTATTATCATACCTTTGCCCCAGTAGCCAAAATAACAACCATTAGAATACTAATCACAGTGGCTACCACAAAAAATTGGAAATTACATCAAATTGATGTAAACAATGCCTTTTTATATGGTGATCTGAATGAAGATATATATATGAAACCTCCACCTGGTTTTTTGAAAAAGGAAGACCAGAGAGTTTGCAAATTAAAAAAGTCTTTATATGGACTCAAACAAGCTTCTAGGCAATGGTTTGCCAAGCTTAAAGATACATTACTGAAAATGAATTTCAAACAGTCATTTTCAGACTACTCTCTCTTCATTAAAGAATCCACTGAATTTGTTTTATATCTAGTAATATATGTGGATGATATTGTAATTACAGGGAATAATGAGAAAGAGATAGAAAAACTGAAAAAAAGATCTTAAAACCTTTTTTAATCTAAAAGACCTAGGAAAACTACATTATTTCCTAGGAATTGAAGTGTCATATTCAGACAATGGAGTTTTCTTATCTCAAAGAAAATACACCCTAGATATTTTGAATGAAAATGGGCTTCTAGGGAGCAAACCATCAAAAATTCCAATTGAAAAACAAGATTGGAGAAAAGATGAATCAAAACCATTAAAAGATCCATTCAAATATAGAAGATTAATTGGGAAATTAATCTATCTAAATACAGCAAGGCCTGACATCATCTTTGCTGTTAGAACTTTAAGTCAATTCATGGAAAAACCAACTGAATTACATATGGATGCCGTTTTTAAACTATTAAGGTATCTTAAAAGATCTCCAGGACAAGGAATCATGATAACTAACAACAAACCTCTTATATTAAGAGGCTATTGTGATGCTGATTGGGGTTCATGCACCATAACCAGGAGGTCAGTAACAGGTTTTTGTGTGCTTCTAGGAGATTCTTTAATCTCATGGAAGTCAAAAAAACAGGAATTGGTTTCTCAATCATCAGCAGAGGCTGAATATAGGGCAATGGCTAAAATTTCAAGTGAAATAACATGGGTAAATCAACTACTAAATGAACTAAGAGTTTATAATGATAAACCAGTTCAAATATATTGTGATAACATAGCTGCCATACATATAGCAGAAAACCAGTTTTTCACGAAAGAACCAAACACATTGAAAGAGATTGCCACTTTACAAGAGAGAAACTAGAAAAAGGTTTAATTACCTTAAAATCAGTTGGCACTAATGATCAACTAGCAAACATCTTCACCAAATGGGTTGAAGAAATAGAAATGAGTAATACATTGTTCAAAGTAGGTATAATTGATATTTATGCCTAGCTTGAGGGGGGAGTATTAGCTAAACCCTATCAATATACATAATCAAATCAAGTTAAAATCAAATTAAAACTTGATTAAATCCTGTTATTCAATTGATATTACTAATAACTCTGTTATTCAATTGATATTACTAATAACTCTGTTTTCAGGTTAATGGACCCGTCCAAAACTTCGAATCAGCCCAAGAAAGGAAATAAACAAGTTAAATATATAGAAGGATATACTTGTAATAGATATTAAGTTTTGGGTTGTAATAGAATAATGAAAGTCTTATAAATAGATGGTGAGACATGCCTGATTACACCAGTCACTACCCATCAACGCCTCTCAACAAGGACTAGGGCTCCGTCGCTATGGCAGGACCCCGGAGAGCTCCCACGGTGCGTAACACGTTCATCGTCCAGATCGCCGAGTTAGCCCGTAAAGTCGCCCGATTGGACTACCAAGTCGCCGACATACAGGATAACTCGCCGAGTTAAGGCAAGATCGGCAGTATGGTAGACTGTACATCTTGGCCCTAGAAACTCGCCGAGTTAACCCTTAACTAGGCGACTTCCATACCTGAATCGGCGACTTACGACCGTTACTCGGCGACAGCCAACGTCATAAATGTTACCATATATGACCATAGGCGCGATCTCCGCCGATGAGTGCGCCCTCCGAGACCCTATAAAAGGGGTCCCAAGGGGACACTCAAAGGCACGATTCAAGTTCCACTCTCACACCAGAGCACTACACTACGAAACTCGCCGATTCTCACTAGAATCGTCTAGTTTCACTTGCAGGTATTTTGACGTAGAGCGTGCGTCGTGGACTCCAAAGCCTCCGGCATCAACCTCGCACCACCGCGAGCTCTGGTAGCAGATTCAGTGCTTCATCAGCTGGCGCCGTCTGTGGGACCACCGAACCACCGGTATCCCGTCGTAATCGCGATTTTTTAAAAATCCGGCTCGAGCTCTCCCAAGAGTTCGCCGAGTTTGTCAAAAAATCGCCGACTTAGATTGTCCGATTCTCGGTTAAGGTCCGATTTAGCCTTAAATCGCCGACTTATCCTTGAGAATCGCCCGATCCGGAATATCGTCTGCTAGCTAAGAGTGCTGTCCACGACTTTGTTCGAAAAACACCTCGAAATCTAAAGTCGCCGAGTTTTCCCCTAACTCGCCGACTTATTTCTTTGTTTTTTGAACAAGCTCGGTCAAGTCATCCTTTGCTCTGGAACTTACGTCTTCGCATAGGTTCGATTTTTCCCAAGCAAAAATCGCCTATCTTGGGCAAACTCGCCTAACTTGGGGCAAACTCGTCCATTCGATCATTGTCTTCATTCATCGCTTTGGCTGAATAAGACCACTTATAGCCCAGCTCTTTTACCGAAACGAAAATCCATCGCCACGGTTGGATTCACCTTGTCGTTTCGGTAAAAAAAAAAAAAAAAGAGTATGGAGCTTTTCGCCTTTTTTCACTTCCAGTGATTTCGTCGGTCCACCTCCGGAATACCCAGATCTGATTTTGGGATTCTAAGACCACATATCACGTGAGAAAAGTTTTCTCTACGAGTACCAAAGAGCAGAATTTTTCAACAGTGCAAGGAATCTTTTCTGGGATAGGTCTAAAGAGGCATCCCAAAATTAAACCACCTCCGGCGGCACAATTTTCTGCCAAAAAACTGCAAAAAAATTTCGATATTTTTTGCAGATTTCAAACTTTGGGGACTAGTATCACTGCTCAAGGGGGTCACAAAACTGTAAAGAAATATTATACGAAATTTTCTCTGTTTTGTGACACCCGGGGGGGCAGGTACCTACCCATAGCTTCCGACACTTCGGAAGAACTTCCACTCGTGGTCTGTTGCTTCGACCCGATAGAAGCAACCATCCCATTTATGGCTCCTTTTACTAAGGATCATAAAAAGAAAGCTCTCGCCACTACTACCACGGTAGGAGCTTCTAGCAGAAGGGTTGGTCCTCGTACTGTACCAACCTCTAATGCACCACCACCTACACATGAGGTGTCTTCACCACTCACACTAAATGGG
>LFYR01000980.1:490476-535219 GCA_001185155.1 Zostera marina | reverse complement strand
TTTGGCCTATGGATTCTGAATCATTACGTCACTGTGGGCGGATGATTCGATCTCATCTTGTCGCTTTGGCCTTGGTGCTGGATCAAACACTTTGAACCTTGATTGACGGGGGGGGTACTGGTGATACACCATGTTTCTTGTGCTCTCTTCAGGGGGAGTACTGGTGAGACATGCCTGATTACACCAGTCACTACCCATCAACGCCTCTCAACAAGGACTAGGGCTCCGTCGCTATGGCAGGACCCTCGGAGAGCTCCCACGGTGCGGAACACGTTCATCGTCCAGAACGTCGAGTTAGCCCGTAAAGTCGCCCGATTGGACTACCAAGTCGCCGACATACAGGATAACTCGCCGAGTTAAGGCAAGATCGGCAGTATGGTAGACTGTACATCTTGGCCCTAGAAACTCGCCGAGTTAGCCCTTAACTAGGCGACTTCCATACCTGAATCGACGACTTACGACCGTTACTCGGCGGCAGCCAACGTCATAAATGTTACCATATATGACCATAGGCGCGATCTCCGCCGATGAGTGCGCCCTCCGAGACCCTATAAAAGGGGTCCTAAGGGGACACTCAAAGGCACGATTCAAGTTCCACTCTCACACCAGAGCACTACACTACGAAACTCGCCGATTCTCACTAGAATCGCCTAGTTTCACTTGCAAGTATTTTGACGTAGAGCGTGCGTCGTGGACTCCAAAGCCTCCGGCATCAACCTCGCACCACCGCGAGCCCTGGTAGCAGATTCAGTGCTTCATCAATAGACTATGTAAATTGACCTTTAAAATCAATCGAATTAAACTACTTCAATTTGATTTTTTAAATCTTGCTTCTGTTAAAACAGTTCGCGCTTTCTTCCTCAATTTCTTCTCGTCGTCATCAATCCGGTGATTCTCGGCTCATCGACGGGAATACCGGTCCGGACTTCGTGTTATACGTACCATGACGTTTTGAACTTCGACGCACTTTTTATTTAATATCTCATCTGAATTTCCTCCCTTATATAATTAGCGCGTAGAAGATTGTACTGTTGTCAAAACACTTATAAAAAATGCATGAAAGATATTAATTTTTATATAATTTTTGAAGCTATAAATAGATAAAAAGATACAAATTATATATAATTAACTAAGATCAAAGATGGTGGATTACCATAACTAAACATAAACAATCATTCAATCATAATTAGGTCTACATAACTAATCCAACCAATCATTTATTCATTTTATTTTGATATATAATGGCTTGCACATCTATATATCCTTCCTAAAAAACTTCAACTCTTCTTCAATCCACATCAATGAAATACATATGGGTGACTATTAGGTGTGAGCGGGTATGGGGACGGGACGGAGATCGCGTTCCTCGTCCCCGTACCCGGCACATGATTGGGTGATTTTATTTTTATTTTAAATGCTAATATTTAGCCACGAATAATCAATTCCGTGGTTAAAAAACAGTAGCCACCAGACATACGCCCACGGTCCTTCCCGTGGCTAAATCAAAGGGTCACTGATCTTAATTGGTTGTGGGTGAAAGTCTGTTTTCTTGTACTGATAATAATGTAATTAAAATACAGAATTAAAAAAATCAAAAGTCTAAAATTATAATCCAAATATAAATAATTCAAATAGTTAAAAATTAAATAGTCTAAATATAAATAAATAATAATTAAGTAAATTAACAAAGCTTATAGATAATAATTAATCTTCAATTTTTTCAACTTCTTCACCACTAAGAAAAAGATCATCATCATGGTCGGTGATCAAGATTGATCGGGCTCATAGTTTCTATGTCCAAAATAATCGAGTTTGATTTAGTGAAGGGGTGATTTATGGTTTAGCTAGCTAGGGATTTGGGGGAGAAATAGATTTAGGGATTTGACATTTGGGGGTTAAAAACTTAAAAATTTAGGAAATATTAAAATGTAAGAGGTTAAATATAATTTTTTAAGGGTATATTTTAAATATAAATTTATGTATTTAATATATTATATATACTTATTTATATAAATTATACTATATAAATATTATATAAGGTTTAAATATAATTGACCCCATTTATGGATATTATCCAGGGCGGGGATTTCAATCCCCATCCCTGTACCCAGAAATGGCCAGGGAGACAGTGTAGGAAAATCCTCCTCATATCGGGTACGGGTACAGAGAATCTCACCCCTGATCAGGTTGAGCCTCTTTTGATATTTTTATTTTCCCTATATATGAAACATATGAGGAAATCAATCTATATATGTTCTGTCTCTAGCTACTTTGATTCATTATTTTTATTTATACTCTTCTTTTTCATATATTTGAACTTTGTTTTTGATTTTATCTTGAATATGAGGAGGTTTGAAGAAAATGGAGAAACCCAGAAGCAGTTCAAACCTAATTCGGCTATCATCGATTCTTGGAGGGGTGTTTCTTTTCATTCTTCTTCTCAGCGAAATTAACATCTTTATCTTTTCAAAATCTTATAATTCAGCTTCGATTTTGGGTAATATACTGTCAAACAAATCAAACAAGAATGCAACTTTGGGTTCTGCATATGTGAAGAATATACTGTCAATATCTGACATGGAAGATTTATTGTCAGAGAAGCAAGTCACACCAAGATCAGTGGTAAAATGGTAATCATAATTAAAAACTAATTATCATATATTAAATCGATATATTCATCAATAGATTTTCTTTTCCTACTATCTAGATTCCACGTTGCTCTTCAAAGGTTGATCGACAAATGTTATATGCAAAGTCAGAGATTGAGAATGCTCAGATTGTGACGATTGATGAAGAACTCTACAAACCCATTTTCAGAAACTTGTCTAAGTTCAAGAGGTATGTAATTTCATATTGAAAATTAAGAATTAGGGTTTATTTAATTAGTGTGTGAGGTAACACTTTTTTTTAAATTTATAGAAGCTATGAGTTAATGGAGAAGACATTGAAGGTGTATGTATACAAGGAAGGAGAAAAACCCATATTTCACGAGCCATTCATCACCGGAATTTATGCGTCGGAAGGATGGTTTATGAAGCAAATGGAGGAGAACAAGAAGTTTGTTGTGAATGATCCCCAAAAAGCACATTTGTTCTACATATCCTTGAGTTCTGCAAACCTTCGATTCAAGTTATACACAGCTTCTGAAAAGGCAGATTCCAAGAGTTATACCAATATGACGATGTATCTTAAGAGCTATATCAACTTGATTTCATCCAAATACCCATTCTGGAATCGAACCAATGGAGCTGATCATTTTCTTGCAGGTTGCCATGATTGGGTAATAATATAATCATGTTAGGGTTACTTTTCATTAAAACTTAACTTGATTGGTCGTCAAAAAAGTCTTTTTCTTCTATATATAACAGGCAACGATGGTTACAGAACAAAGTATCATGAAGACTATATTACGAGCACTTTGCACAGCAGATCCTGGACGAGGGTTTGAGATAGGAAAAGATATCTCCTTACCTGCAACTTTGATAAAACACAAGAAGTACCCACAACTTAACCTTGGTGGCAAATCAGCCAATGAACGCACCACTCTAGCTTTCTACGCAGGCAAGATGCATGGATACTTCCGACCAATTCTTGTCAAATATTGGCAGAACAAAGACCCTGACATGGCCATCTCTGGTCTTATCAAGAAGAATAAAACCCTAGAGAATCCTGCAATGGAGTCACACATATACATAGACTACATGAAGAAAAGCAAGTATTGCATATGCCCTAAAGGCTATGAGGTATGGAGTACAAGAGTGATGGAAAGTATACTGTATGGGTGTGTTCCTGTCATGATATCAGACAACTATGTTCCTCCTTTCTTCCAAGTGTTGAACTGGTCTGAATTTTCTGTGATATTGCCAGAGAAGGATGTGCCTAAATTGAAGCAGGTTTTGATGGATATTGCTCAATGGAGATACCTTGAGTTGGAAAGGGGAGTAAGGGAAGTAAGGAGACATTTCTTATGGAATAAAAAACCTATCAAATATGATTTATTTCACATGATACTACACTCTTTTTGGTTCAGTAGATTGTATAATTAAGTTTTCTGTAAACTGTAATTATATATGCAGTTGATTTTCCGAACCATCATGGCGAAAATCCGCCATTACAAATCCGTCATACAATATCGTTTTTTTAGCATGTACATCGTTGATCTAAAAATAAACGATTGATTTTTAGACGACCTCAAATGAAGATCGAGATGAAGCTCAACCTTATTTATCTATTTAATATTTATATATACGTTGCGACGTACTTCAATGCGTCAAATTAAAATACGTCATCAAATCCTGTCCATTAATATTTAATCCAATGGTTAAACTAATGTACGACGTAAAATAATGTACTACAAAAGATACTAACTCATGTACGACGAAAAATCGATCTAATGGACAAGATTAATTTGACGTATTAAAATACGACGCACATGAAACTTACCCTTTATATATATACGGCGCATTTCTGGGACGGCCCCTTGTTCGGACGGTCCCCTTTGCGGACCAGAAATTTTCAGTTCCGAAATCACCAATCGCGAAATGCAGTTCCGATCGGGGGAAGTCCGCGAAGTGCAGTTCCGATCGGAGATCCATCGCGAAATGCAGTTCCGCGAAATCACCAGTTCCGATCTCCAGTTCGTGAAACTCCATTTCGCGGAACTGGAGTTCCGATCACCAGTTCCACGAAATGCAGTTCCGACCTCCAGTTCCAAATGGAGACCCATCGCGGAACTCCAGTTCCGATCGGAGACCCATCGCGGAACTCCAGTCTCCGATTGCGGACTCCGATCGCGGAACTCCAGTTCCGAACTCCGATCGGAGACCCATTGCGGAGACTCATCGCGGAATTTTAGGGATTTTGGGAGTGTTTTGAAAGAACATGGAATTTCCGATATGAGTAAACTTCATGGAATTCCGAACATGGAATTTTAGGGATCTCGTCTTCTTTGACGACCATCAGAGTGAGTTAAAAAGGTAAATTCCTATTTCTCGATCTTTCCTCAAAATCCTCATTGGATTTTACCTAACTGGGTGCGTTTTGCTTGAGAGAAAAGATTGAAACAAGCCCTGAAGGCCGGTTTTCAGAATCTCATTTTTGAAGACAACTACGACACCGGTACCGGCGATCATTACTCTCTGAGACAGATATGTGATCAATCATACATCAAAGGTATGTATGCATCACAAATTCACACACACTCTCAGTTGCATCAGATCCGTGATATGTTCGGTTGCAGGTGGAGGACACAGCTGTTACAGAAACGGCGACGAGGCGAGAATAAGGTCGGAGAGGAAAAGCTTATGGGAGAAGGCAGTGGACATAGAGGAACTCTGTGGCGAAGGAAATGCATGGTGGTGAGATGCGAGATGATTTCAACCACAGCAACAAAGCAATTTCTTACAAAGAACATTTCGAGAACAGTAGGTTTGTAGAATCTGTTCTTGATGTTTACTGGGAAGTTCCACCAGTTGGCGGTCCATCTCTTACTCGACAAACCAGATATGATCCTGGTCGAACACCCGCTCCGATCGGAGACCCATTGCGGAGACCCATCGCGCGCGGAGACCCATCGCGGAACTCCAGTTCCGAACTCCGATCGGAGACCCATTGCGGAGACCCATCGCGGAACTCCGACCTCCAGTTCGAAATCACCATCGCGGAGACCGGCCACCACCACCACCACCTGAAGCTGAAGCCACCACCAGAATAGTGGTTTATTTATAGGTTTTTTTATGTTTTAGGTTTTTTTTATATTTTTTCCCCATTAGAAATAAATAATTATATATATACAGTGTGGATCAGAAACGGGCCGCATCATACGGCCGGCCGTCTCTGATCCTCAGTGTATATATATATTATAACATTTAATTTATTTGAAATTATTGAGTGACAAGTCATTGAATTTACTATTTTATTGAGATTATTTATATATTGAGCCCAGGGATGAGCAGGGACGGGAACGGGGAAATCCTCTGTCCCAAAAATCATCCCCGCCGTACCCGGTCATTTGATCAGGGACGGGGATCCCCGTTTAAAATATTATTATTATTGTATAATAATTTATAAAAATTTATCGTATAATAATTTATAAAAACCGTAAAAATAACCAAAGTCAAACAGAGACTATCGTGAATCGTGATATATTGAAATCGCCCATCCTTTTATTAAATAATATTTAATAAAAAATATCATAAGAAATTAAGAATAAAGTACGGTGAAACAAGCGGTGGAACAAGAATGTCTTTTGTCTTACCTTAGTTATTTTATTTAAACGAATGGTGGAATTGTGAAACAAGCGTGTAATACCTTAGTTATTTCATTTTAAAAAAATTCAGACATGCGACAGCTTACCTTAGGACAGCGGTGGAACAAGAATCACAAGATGTCAGAGTGCGCTCGGCGGTGAAACAAGGTTACAAGAATAAGAACGAGATTAATTTGATTAAGTTTAACTTTTAACTTTTTAATTAGGAATTTAAGATATAGATTAATTTTACAAATTTAAATATAAATTTATCTATTTAATATATTGTATAAGGTTATTTATATAAATTATACAATATACATTTTTTATAGGGTTTATATGCAATTTTCTCCGAGTACGGAGATTTCAATCCCCATCCCCGTACCCGGAAATGTCTGGGGATTTCGGCCGGAGAGGGGGATTTTTCTGCTTCGGGTAGGAAAATCATCCCCGTACCCGTATACGCCCGTCTGGGTACGGGGACGGGAATCTCACCCCTAATTGAGCCTATTAAATTATAATACCAAGGTAAAATCTGATTATTCTACTTTGCAATTTGTACTAACATATATACTAAGAGGCCCTAAGGAATAATGTGTTCAATACTAAGTGTAGTATTGCTGCATATTGTCCATGTGCCAGATGCAGGGACCTTTGGATGACAACTTATTCTTTGGTCTATTCCTCTCAGCTATGCTAGCCTTCCAATGGGTCCACCACCAAATAGCATATTGATGGTTTTCCGTGGGTGGTCCTCGCTATTGTCGCTGTCTGGCGAAGGAGAGCGTGGATGCTTCCCCTTCGTGTCAGACTTGCAATCGTCTCGACCTCGGGATCCTTTGACAATGTTGTCAAGTTCACCCTTCGAGATCAATTGCTCGACATAAAGCGAGAACTCCCTGCAATAGTCCGTTAGGTGGCCGTGGTCCTTGTGGAATTTACAGAATCTTCCACCTTTTTGACGGCTATCCTTGGTTGCAGGGTCCATAGAGCGAGGAGCGGGCAGATTCGCTCTGTTCTTTAGTTTCTCAAACAACTCGCATTTGCTGATTGTTAGCGGGGTCCAATCCTTCCATGGTTGAGGTGGACCCCTTGGCGACTGTTTGGTGAAGGTTTGATACACCTTGTGATCGTGTTTGGGCTTCCATTCCTTTTTGAAGGAATCAACCGCATTGTCAGTGTATCTGTTCGAGGAGTCATGAAAATTGTACCTTTCACTGTAGCCCTTCTTCTCGAACTTTTGTTTTTTGAAGCTAGTATTCTCAAGTTCCACTAGCTTGTTTTCATTCTGCTCTTCCACCTCAATGAATGATTGAGCTCGTTGGAAGAGGTCGGGTAAGGTCTCCACTTTATGGAGCGTAAGATTCAGGTCCAAAGGGGAGTAGGGCACTAGACCATTCGTATACCCCGCTATGGCCAGACTCGGGATTAAGTCGCTCACTTCTGTCATCATCGAAGTGAACTTAATCGTGTAATCCCTCAGAGACAGTTTGTTCTGTCGCAGTGCCAACAGTGCATTGGCACTGTGTTTGATCCTAATCATCCCCACATGTTGGGCGATGAATTTGGATGAGAGGTCCGCGAAGCTAGAGATTGATCCAGCTGGCAGACCGGAAAACCACCGATAGGCACTGCCCTTGAGAGTGCCGGGGAATGCTCGACACAGCAGTACGTTGTCGGTGGTTTGCGGTTCCAGAACATCGAGGTAGAGGTTGATGTGATCTTTTGGATCACCCGAACCATCGTACGACTCTATTCTGGGTACCTGCTAGGTTGGTGGAAAGGCCACCTTTAAAAGGTCCTCTTGGAAAGGAGCGCTTTTGACTCTTAGGAATTCGATCGGACCGCTGGCGATCGGATTGTCGGCCAGCTCTTGATTTTTCCGGTTCTGGACCTTTCTTTTTCTCCGCAGACGGAGAATTGTGAGAGGCCGATTCACCCGTTCTTTCGCGGGCGATGGTCCTCTGACTCCTCGCTTTCTCGAGGTTGTTAACTCTTTGCTCCATGTTCTCCATGAAGTTAATCAACCTCACTTCTAGAGAGGGAGGGATGGATGTCCGAGGAGGCAAATCAGTTTGAGCATCCTCAAACCTTTCAACTTGTATGTTTTGCCGAGGATGCTCAGTTTGTGCTCCATCGGGTGCCACTGAGGATTTACCTTTGTTCCTCAGATGGTAATCGTGCTTTTGCCTTTCAGAAGTCATAGATGACAAAAGCGAATTCCAACCGAAGCGCAGGTATTGACCGAACTAACTCGAAAGAAACCAAGTGGAATCGGCGACTCAGCAGGTGGAGTCGGCGATTGGCCTTAGGTTTTTTGACTTTCGAGCCGAGTCGAGGACAGCACTCTTAGCTAATAGAATAACCCGGAATCGACGAATCACTAGGTGGAGTCGGCGATTGCCTGTAAGAATCGACGATTCCTTAACACAAAGTCAGCGACTCACCCTAGGGGAATCGAGCCAAACTTTGCGAAAAAAATTTCGCGATTATGACGGGATATCGTGGTTCGATAGTCCCACAGACGGCGCCAGCTGATGAAGCACGAAATCTTCTACCAGTAGGCTCGCGGGGTTGCGAGGAGGGCCGGAGGCTTTGGAGTCTACGACGCGCGCTCGTCAAATACCTGCAGAAGTGGAGTGGAGTCGGCGACTCGGGCTCCTTAGTTCTCTGGTTGGAGTGTGGAGTCAAGTGTTGTGGAGGGATTACTTGATGAATGAGAGGACCCCCCAAGGGCCCCTTTTATAGGGTCTTTGGGACGTTTCTCATTCATTACCCGTGGGTCCCATGCTATTATGGTGCCCCATTAAGGGTGCCATAATGGCGTGGGCCAAGTCAAGTAACGGCTGGGAGTCGGCGACTCAGGGTGAAGCCATCGATTCCCCATGAGCCAGGTTGGCAGCCTATCAGAACTGACTAACGAGGCATGGAATCGGTGGCTCACCTTTGGAGTCGACGACTTGGTAGTCCCAGTCGTCGATTTCCAGTGTTGACTTGAGTACTTGACGTAGACACTTGCCCGTAACCGTGGATCTCTCCGGGGTCCGGCATAAAGCGACAGAATCCTAGTCATTGTTGAAGGACGTTGCTGGGAGTGACTGACGTAATCAGGCATGTCTCACCAGATATTGAAAAAATTATTTTTAAATTCAAATATAAATCCATTTCTAAGAATAGAGAGTAGAAATAAAGATCATTTTTATCAAAATATTTTGATTGATCATAATACGAATTAAGGGTTGGTTTTGATCTAAATTAAAAAGCTTATCATTAACAAAGAAGACAAATAATATATTAAACGAAGCAATTTCGTTAATTAAATCTAGATATTGAATAAATTAATTTGGGAATCAAATATAAATCTATTTTTAAGAACATAAAGAAAAAATAAAGATCATTTTTAACCATCTATCTTTACAAAAGATAATTAAAATTAAAGGTTGAATTTTTTCGTAAATAAATATAAGGTGATTAGTTTATTTTTTGTAACATTTTGGGTGTATAAAAAATTATCCCAAAATAAAACGATTTCAAAATTTCCAAAAAGTGAGATCAAAGTTGGATCATGCCCAAATTCCAAACCGACGGTGACTAGTTCCGGTTCCAGTGTTTACTGGAATAACGAGAGGTGAGTAAGGTATCGTCAATCATATCCTTCGATTTCGATTGGATTTTTTCTTTCTTTTCTAAATCAATCGATTTCTTCAATGTACAAGCCATAAACCCTATTTTTTGCAAGTAGATCATAGTGTGTCACATTTTTTCATCACTCATTTGATTACAGTTTTCGAAAATGTCAATGTCTAAGTCTGATTACCACATTCCTGAGTGTCGTAGCTTTTGGAAGACTGCAGCTCATGAGACTTTTCCTGCAAATCCTAATTCTTTCAGTGAAGATTTAGGTGATTCTTATTTCGAGCGTGCAAGGGTTCACCCTAGGTTTCTTCATTCTAATACAACATCGCACAAATGTGAATTTGGTGCGATTGCGGAGCTTGTAGACAACACGGTAGACGAGATTTCTAATGGGGTGACATTTATCAAGATTGACAGATGTGAAAATAGGAAGTGCACCGGCGATCCCATTTTGCTCTTTCAGGATGATGGTTGTGGAATGGAACCAGATGATATTCGTAAGTGCATGAGTTTGGGATTTTCGTCGAAAACATCAGACAATATGATTGGACAATATGGGAATGGATTTAAGACTAGCACAATGCGGTTGGGTACTGATGTGATTGTTTTCAGATGCAAAAATAATCAAGGAGATAATTGTGAAACCCGAAACATTGGGCTTTTATCTTATACTTTTCTCACAAGAACCATGAGGAATGATATAATTGTTGAAGTTAATTACAGATGGGAGGAGTTAATTGAAATTGAAATTAATTGTAAGGAGTTATTTGCAATTATTTCAGTGAACAATTAAATTAAATTATAAGGGAGACATAAGTTAGATGGAGAGTATTATTCATGGGCTAAATAATAAGTTATTTAGGGGTTAGGGCACGCCTCCCAAGATAACTAATTATATAAAGTTTCTTTCTTTTCCTTTATAATGTGTGCTGAATAAAATTGTGTACCGTCTCTTATTTTTTTGTAATTTTCATCACCAAAGATAGAAGGAACCCAATCGCCCCCGGGGAGTAGGCATAGCTGAACCTCGTTAACAAAACATTTTCTTGTTTTGTTATCTTTTTCTGTTCCTTTTCTCTTCTTCCATCTTATTGAGTGTTTGTTTCTGATCTGAAACGGTAGATCTGAATACGTACACGTTTTAGATCAGTATTTTCTGTGAGATCGATGAGGAGGAAAAGAGTGAAAGAGAGCCACCATTTTGAGAGAGAGAGCCACCATTTCGAGTGAGGAAGAGAGAATCTGATCTTCCTGATCAGATCTGTTCGTGGATACAAAAAGAATAACAAGTGGTATCAGAGCCATGTTCGAGATCCAAGAAGTTGTTGGAAAAAAAAAACACGAACACTGTTCATCGCCAACCGGAACACTGTTCATCGTCGGAATTACTGTTCACGTCAATTTTTTTTCTTTTCGCGAAAGTTTTCCAGAGCAGAAGAGAAAAAAAAACAGTCTGCGGTTTTTTTTTTTTTTTTTCTGGTCTTTGAAAAAAAAATGGGAGGAGACAACAAGCTGCGGATAGAGAAATTCAATGACAAAGACTTCACATATTGGCTGATGCAGATTACTGATTATCTGCAAAGCAGGAAGCTGGTGAAGTCTATGAAAGGAAAGAAGCCCGATACAATGAATGAAGAAGATTGGGAAGAGATGGATGTTGTTTCCTTCAGCATGGTTCGACTGACCTTGTCCAAATCAATTGCTTTGGCGTGTGCAAAAGAAACCACAATAGCAGGATTGATTGCAAGACTCAAAGGGATGTACGAGAAGCCATCTGCAGCAAATCAAATTTTCCTGATGAGACAGTTTTTCAATCTGACATTGAAGGAGGGTGGATCCGTTACTGATCACATAAATCAGTACACTGAAATTCTAGGACAGCTAGCAGCAGTATATATCGATTTTTCAGACAAAATCCAGACAGTAGCACTCTTGTCATCCCTTCCAGAATCTTGGTCAAGCCTAATTATCTCTGTAAGTACTTTTATGGCAAAAACAGATATGTCACTTGATGATGTTAAAGATATATTGTTAGGTGAAGAAATGAGGAGAAGAAATATGCCTTCAGGCAGTTCATCTGCATTAATTATGGATTCCAGATCAAGGGGAAGGTCAAAAACCAAAGGGAAGAAGGTGAGTGCAAGGTCTAAATCCAGAACAGGGAATAAAGAAAAGGTGGTGTGCTGGAATTGTAATCTAAAGAGTCATTTCAAGTCAGAATGTAAGGCTCCTAAAAAACAATTCAAGAAGAAGGAGGATGTAGATTCAGTGGCTTATTCTGAAGATTCAGATGAAGAGGCACTGGTGTGCTGTTTGGACTCAATAGTGGATGCTTGATTCAGGAGCATCTTTTCACTCTACCTTTCAGAAAGAATTACTGAGAAATTATCACTCAACAGAGCCAAAGAAGGTGTATCTAGCTGATGGAACAAATCTGGATGTGTTGGGAAGAGGAGAGGTGCACATTGAAACCTCACTTGGGGTGTGGAAGCTCAAGGAGGTTAGGTACATTCCGGGTCTAAAGGCTATGAGGTATGGAGTACAAGAGTGATGGAAAGTATACTGTATGGGTGTGTTCCTGTCATGATATCAGACAACTATGTTCCTCCTTTCTTCCAAGTGTTGAACTGGTCTGAATTTTCTGTGATATTGCCTGAGAAGGATGTGCCTAAATTGAAGCTGATTTTGATGGATATTCCCTTGAGTTGGAAAGGGCAGTAAGGAGACATTTCTTATGGAATAAAAAACCTATCAAATATGATTTATTTCACATGATACTACACTCTTTTTGGTTCAGTAGATTGTATAATTAAGTTTTCTGTAAACTGTAATTATATATGCAGTTGATTTTCCGAACCATCATGGCGAAAATCCGCCATTACAAATCCGTCATACAATATCTTTTTTTTTATACGACCTCAAATGAAGATCGAGATGAAGCTCAACCTTATTTATCTATTTAATATTTATATATACGTTGCGACGTACTTCAATACGTCAAATTAAAATACGTCATCAAATCCTGTCTATTAATATTTAATCCAATGTTTAAAATAATGCACGACGTAAAATAATGTACTACAAAAGATACTAACTCATGTACGACGAAAAATCGATCTAATGGACAAGATTAATTTGACGTATTAAAATACGACACAAATGAAGTTTACCCTTTATATATATGTTACAACATTTAATTTATTTGAAATTATTAAGTTACAAGTCATTGAATTTACTATTTTATTGAGATTATTCATATATTGAGCCTAGGGGTGAGCGGGGACGGGGAAATCCTCGGTCCCAAAAATCGTCCCCGTACCTGGTCAAAATATTATTATTTTTTTTATTATTATTATCGTATAATAATTTATAAAAATTTATCATATATCATAAAATAATTTATAAAAACCCTAAAAAAATCAAAGTCAAACAAAGACTATCGTGAATCGTGATATATTGAAATTGTCCATCCTTTTATTAAATAATATTTAATAAAAAATATAATAAGAAATTAAGAATAAAGTACGGTGGAACAAGAATGTCTTTATTCGTACCTTAGTTATTTTATTTAAACAAGTGGTGGAATTGTGGAACAAGCGGCTAATACAGTAATACCTTAGGACAGCGGTGGAACAAGAATCACAAGATGTCAGCACTCGGCGGTGGAACAAGGTTACAAGAATAAGAACGTGATTAATTTGATTATCTTTAACTTTTAACTTTTTAAGTTTTTAATTAGAAATTTAAGATATAGATTAATTTTACAAATTTAAATATAAATTTATCTATTTAATATATTGTATAAGGTTATTTATATAAATTATACAATATACATTTTTTATAGGGTTTATATGCAATTTTCTTCAGGTACGGGGATGAGGATTGAAATGACCGGGGATTTCGGCCGGGGACGGGGATTTTTCTGCATCGGGTAGAAAAATCATCCCCGTACCCGTATCCGCCCGTATTGGTCCGGGCCGGGTATCGGGTACGGGGACGGGAATCTCACCCCTAATTGAGCCTATTAAATTATAATACCCTTGTTCGGGCTTCCCAAGCCCGACCCGATTCGAAAAATAGTCAGATCATTAGGTCTCGATCGAGTCACTAGGAGGCAAGTCAATATCAAATTTTAGGGTCGGAAAAATTATACATGTAATATTCCAACCTTAACAACCGGGACTCAGGTCGACCTCGGCCCATTCTCGCCGTTAACTACGAAAAATGACCTTGTATGACGGACTTTCGCCACGAAAAGTTCTGTATTTTTGGGTTCCCGCGAAAATCTTGCGAATTTGTGGCGAATTTCTACCATTGATAATTTTTTCGGTTGGAAATCGGGGGGAGAAATAGGTGGCAGATTTTTCGTGGCGTTCAACCATTGTCATGATGGATTTCCTCGTGACGGACTTTTCGTGATGAATTTCCGCCACCGATGACTTTTCGTAACCATACAAGGTATTTTTTCTTGTAGTGACTAGTCCTTAGGTATGCATGTTTAATTTATTCGATAATATTTGTTTTTTTGCAAAGGGTATTTTTTTTTTTAATCTCAAGATAGTAGAACTCCAATCAGGAATCTAATTGGATTCTATGTTACCTATTTATCATTTAGCTTTAAAGGAACATTCATTGCGGCTGCCGTCAAACAATCCAGACACAACGGGCAGTTTTCCTGACCATAAAGTACCCACTTGTCCAAGCAATCTTTGTGGAAGACATGTTTGCACCTCAGCTCTCTGAACTCATCTTTTTCTTTAACATCGCAAAGACAGAAACAACAATTTTGATTTACCTCCCCATGATAACTGCTGATAGGAATGTAAAATCGATAAAAAACATCAGATTCCCGTGGCTGACCTTGGCCGAATTCCGACCACAGGTGAACTTCAGCTTCTAACTTCGACCATATGACGTTAAGCATCCATCTCCTCACTGGCGTGGCAAATATCAACAGCATTGAGGTTGTAAACACCAGTGATGAAAGAAGAAACATTTTTTCCCTAGAAATGAAGTGGATGGATGAGATATGAGGGTTATATATATAGATGAGTCTTGTAGGTATGTTACTAAAAAGAATATTAATTTAAATGAATGAGTTTAGAATACTGTAGATTAAATAGTTCATACATTAAATGGAGAATAAAACTATGTTCTTATGTTTTCTATGCATTAATTAGCCGTGGCGAAATCAGGAATTTTTTTCATCAGTAGCAATATCAGGAATTTTCTCTTGGATTCTAATCATTTATTTATTTTCAATTTCAACTCATATGTCACATGGGTCAAAGTAGATTACTCGAGATTTTTGTAAAAAAATTATTATCTAAAATTAAATCAAACAATGGTTTATTTTATAATTAATGGCTAAGATCAAGATTGTCAAATAGAAAGTTCTCACCTGAAATTTACCCTATTAATTATTATTTTTGGCTAGGTACTAACTAAGCCACCTTACATTTGATTTTATTTGGATAAAAAATCAATAAAAACAAGTTTTGTTATTAATGGTTTGTTGGAGTGTCAATATTTGGTAGCAAATATTTATGATGCCATTGTTGTGGCTTATTTTGCTCCAAGAATCCAAATGATCAGATTTTCAACGCTGATGATAATCATTACCCATAGTTTTATAATTCTGAATTGCTGATACCATGTAAACGATGATACCATATAAAATTCAGTCTATGATATTGAACAAATTGATTTAACATTCAAATATAAATCCATTTCTAAGAATTGAGAGTAGAACTAAAGATAATTTTTACCAATCTATCTTGATTAATCATATTAAGAATTAAGAGTTGGTTTTGTTCCTAATTAACTACTTTACAATTAACAAAAAAGTCAAATAATACATTAATCGAAGTAATTATTTGAATTAACTCTAGATATTGAAAAAATTGTTTTTAAATTCAAATATAAATCCATTTATAAGAATAGAGAGTAGAGATAAAAATCATTTTTATCAAAATATTTTGATTGATCATAATACGAATTAAGGGTTGGTTTTGATCTAAATTAAATATCTTATCATTAACAAAGAAGACAAATAATACATTAAACCAATTTTGTTAATTAAATCTAGATATTGAATAAATGGATTTAAGAATAAAATATAAATCCATTTTTAAGTATAGAAAGAAGAAATAAAGATCATTTTTAACAATGTATCTTGATTAATAATTGAGAATTAAGGGTTGATTTTGTTCATAATCAAATACTTTATTATTAACGAAAAAGACGAGTAATACATTAAACGAAGCAATTTTTGAATTTGTTAAAACATCCTTACTATCTCTAATTAGTTTATATCTACTTCTTAGTTTATCTTAAGTATTTAGTGATCCCGCTAGGCCCATCACTTGTTGGCCCATATCATCATTGTATAAATAACTCTTTTTCATTATTTTAATACAACTTGGTTTTGTACAACTCTCACTCGTGTCTCTCCCGCTCCCTCACGCCGCTTGGGTTTCTGCCAAACCCTAGATTGTTCTTCCATCACGTTTGTGCTCCGCGATCCTTCGCTCTATCCCCACGCTGGCTCTAATCTAAACTCTCATCATGGTGTCAGAGCGTGAACGCTCTGTGATGGTTCTAATCTACTTGTGTTATGTTTGTTTTACAGGCTGTTGGTTGAGTCGACGATATATTCACCCTGTCGGTGTGCGACTCGCTGAACATCCATCTATTCCAGCGATCAACCTTGTGGTTATTTCTACCTCTATTATCTCTATTCTTTTACAGATCTGCTTGCATGTCATCAAAACATGTCTACATGTTCTCTATTCATCTTGCATATGTGTGTTTGGTAGACCTCACTTATTATCTGAACACCATGTTATTTTTTCCGCTGCCAACTCATCTTACTATCATGCACATGTTTGTATTGATACTCATCATGCATGCACTGATCTTGCTTATCATCTCATACATGTTATCTTATTATATAATGATGCATTAAGAGTAATGCTAATTAAGGCCAGTTCGACTGGTCCTGAGACTATTCCTGAGCACTCTACTGGTTGTTGGGTGCTTGAACAAGTGGTATGTTGGGTTATGTCCTACACTCAGATCACTGTACTTACTTGATGCTTGTTTTGAATGTATGAACTCACATGCATACACTAAAATTATTATCATAAACACACATGCCCTAAATTATAAAACTCAAATAGGTATGTATGCTAAAACTACAAAACTCTTGTTGAGTTATTTATTTCTATTTTCTATTGAATGTTTCTCTGTGATTATGCACTGTTGGGTGCTTCACAATCTACTCACATAGTGTGAGTTATTTAGATCAGTAAATATTGACCCTGTGTTTTATCTAAAATTACCACTCAACCATGGTGGCAATCAACACAACTCTAATGTTATTGTTCTTTTAAATCTGATTTACATAATCTACTACAAAATGGCTGAAAAGAAACCCCTAGGAGGCCCCTTGTAATTTGACCCAACCTCCCATTACTTTATCATAAACAATGATCATGGCCATCTACCCATCACCAACATCCTCTAAGGTAGTGTCAACTACTATCTTTAATTGGAACAAGGAAATGACTACTGCCCTCCTCACAAGGAGGAAGTTGGGCGTTGGGCTTTGTCCTTGGGACAATGAAAGAGCCAACTGATCATGGTTCAGAGGAACATGAAGCATGGCTCACTTGCCATAGCATGGTCAGGCAATGGATTTGGGGTTCTGTCTCAACTAGCGTTGCAACTTGAGCCTACCGGTATTCGGTTCGGTTCGTTTAAGTAAACGAGCCTACTCTTGGGTTTGGTTCAGTTCGTTTAATAACCGAACCGAATTTAACCCAAACCTAAATCCGAACCGAATAGTTCGTCGAATACTGAACTACATCATCCTAAAAATAAACATGTCCATCTTTAAAAAATAAACAATAAAAAAAACATTGTTTATAGTCTATTTTCTTTTGTTGAATCAATCCTTAGTCATCTTTTCTTCTTGTTGATTAAAAACCAGCATTAATATATTATATTAATGAAAAATTTCAAAAATATAAATAAGTTATGAAATATATAACGATAAAAAATTATATAATATAAGTTTCTAATATAAATATAAAATAATAAAATATAATAAAAATGTTAAACGAACCGAACAGTTCGTCGAACCTCAACCAAGGTTTGGGTTCGGTTCGTTTAATTAGATGAATCTATTTCAAGGTTCGGGTTCGGTTCGTTTAATAACCGAACCCGAACCCGAACCGAACTCGAACCGAATCGAATAGTTCGTCGAATACCGAACTTTTGTTGCAACGCTAGTCTCAACTGAGATTGTCTTACAAATCATATACACTGATGATGCAAGCATCATCTGGAATGATCTTCGTGAGCAATTCAGACAATCAAATGAAATCCATATCTATCAACTCACCAATGATGCATTGCTTACCTATCAAAACAATGACCCTGTCTCTACATTCTTCACTAAACTGAAAACCCTCTGGAGGGAAATTAATGCATATAGGGAGGTCCCTCATTGTGATTGTGGGAAGTGTACTTGTAATGTCAATGGGAGAGTGAATGAGAGGGAAGAGAAGTTAAAAATCAGAAAGTTTTTAATGGGACTCAATGATCAATTCAGACAGATCAGGTCTCACATCCTATCTCTTGAAGCATTACCCAAGTTGAAAAAATCTACTCTATGGCTACTCATGAGGAATCACAGGCTCTACTAGTGAGCAACCCTCAAAGTCATCCAGCTCATGCCTTCTACTCTGCAAGAGCCTCCACCTCAAAGACACCTATCTCCACTCACTCCACTCATGTTGTGAAACCCACTAATCCTTCCACTCAGACTTAGTCCATTGCTTCAAAGAAGAGGCCCATGCCTACCTCTGAACCAATTTACTACAAGAGTGGAAAGCTTGTCAATACCAAGTACTATTGCAACACTTGTTCTGTTTTTGATCATTCTGAAGAGAGATGTTTTGTCATCCATGGCTACCTTGAAAATTTCAAAGCCCCCAAAGGCTCCCAATCAAACTATGCTACCTCTTCAAATACACACAAAAACAATGATCCTACTCCACAAACCAAGGTCTCTGCCCACTGCATTAGCTCTAGTCAGACCTGGGCCTCCTGGGGTGAAATTGATGAAAAGAAAGATGATGTTAAAACTACTGAACCTGTTGGACCACATGGCATGCCTCTTTATAGTGAGAAGTATAACCCAAAGCCTCTACGAAAGTATGATCCAACAGGTACTGCCTATTTTCTATTCAATAATGCTATGACAAATCTTTTTTGGATAATTTACTCAGGGGCATCTGAACACATTTGTGGAAATGCCTCTCTATTCAAAAAATTATACAAATGCAATTCTATCACTATAAATCTACCTAATGGTACCACCCAAGAGGTGGATACCAAAGGAGATATCCAAATTTCATCCACTATCCTCTTAAGAGGAGTCTATTATATTCCCACCTTCAAAGTTAACCTACTCTCTGTGAGCAAGTTAACTATTGAAGACAAATACATTATTCAATTTACTAAACTTCATGCTTTAATTCTTGACAAGGTACTGATGAGGACTCTTGGTCAAGCTAAATTGGAGGAAGGCCTCTACTGTTTACACCATGAGTTTCAAAATTTATCCTTTTTGGGTGTTGTCTCATCAAACACTTGGCACAACAGATTGGGGCATACTTCCCCCAGTCGTTTAAAACATATTCTAAACAATTTTAATTCACTTGCTGATAATACTTTTATTTCTCCTAAAATTTGTGATGTATGTCATTTATCTAAACAGTCTAGATTGTCTTTTCCTAAGGTTGCATCTAGATCAT
Source organism: Zostera marina (assembly GCA_001185155.1). Lineage (NCBI taxonomy): Eukaryota > Viridiplantae > Streptophyta > Magnoliopsida > Alismatales > Zosteraceae > Zostera > Zostera marina. Next base: position 515,512 of record LFYR01000980.1, on the reverse strand, counting down.
CTAATTCATTTGAGCTTGTGCACATGGATGTGTGGGGGAGTTTTCCTACCCCCACCATTGATGGTAAAAGATATTTCTTTACCCTAGTTGATGACTAGTCAAGGTCAACATGAGTTTATTTAATTTCTCATAAATCTGAATGTTGTTCAATATTTAAGTCTTTCTACAGTATGGTTGAAAATCAGTACAAAAAATCCATTGCAAAAATTAGGTCAGATAATGGTGGTGAATTCCTTTCAAGAGAAATGAATGACTTCCTATCCCAAAAGGGAGTCATACCCTTCTCTAGCTGTCCTCATACACCCCAAGAAAATGCGGTGGTGGAGAGAAAACACCAGCACATATTGAATGTGGCAAGAGCATTACAAATGCAATGCTCTCTACCAACCAATCTATGAGGTTATTCAATATTGCACTCAATATACATTATAAACAGATTGCCATTCAAAAACACTGAGGGAGTATCTCCCTATGAACTACTTCATAATAAAAAAACCCACTATGAGAGAATGAGGAAAAAAACCTATCAAATATGATTTATTTCACATGATACTACACTCTTTTTGGTTCAGTAGATTGTATAATTAAGTTTTCTGTAAACTGTAATTATATATGCAGTTGATTTTCCAAACCATCATGGCGAAAATCCGCCATTACAAATCCGTCATACAATGTCTTTTTTTAGTGCGTACATCGTTGATCTAAAAATAAACGGCTGATTTTTAGACGATCTCAAATGAAGATCGAGATGAAGTTCAGCCTTATTTATCTATTTAATATTTATATATACCGATCGCTTCAGTTGTGCTGTAGTTCAATGCGTGAAATTAAAATGCGTCATCAAATCCTGTTCATTAATATTTAATCCAATGGTTAAAATAATGTACGACGTAAAATAATGTACTACAAAAGATACTAACTCATGTACGACGAAAAATCGATCTAGTAGACAAGATTAATTTGACGTATTAAAATACGACGCACATGAAGCTTACTCTTTATATATATGTTACAACATTTAATTTATTTGAAATTATTAAGTTACAAGTCATTGAATTTACTATTTTATTGAGCTTATTCATATATTGAGCCTATTAAATTATAATACCCTTGTTCGGGCTTCCCAAACCCGACCTGATTTGAAAAATAGTCATGTCATTATGTCTCGATCGAGTCACCAGGAGGCAGGTCAATATCAAATTTTAGGGCCGGAAAATTAGACATGTAATCCAACCTTAACAATCGTGACTCAGGTCGACCTCGGTCCATTCTCGCCGCTAACTACGAAAAATGACCTTGTATGACGGACTTTTGCCACGAAAAGTTTTGTATTTTTGGTTCCCGCGAAAATCTTGCGAACTTGTGACGGATTTCTACCATTGATAATTTTTTCGGTTGGAAATCAGGGGGGAGAAATAGGTGGCAGATTTTTCGTGGCAGTTCAACCATTGTCATGATGGATTTCCTCGTAACGGACTTATCGTGATGGATTTCCGCCACGGATGACTTTTCTTAACCATACAAGGTGTCTTTTCTAGTAGTGACTAGCCCTTAGGCATGCATGTTTAATTTATTCGATAATATATTTTTTTTTGCAAAGGGTAATTTTTTTAATCTCAAGATAGTAAAACTCCAATCAGAAATCTAATTGGATTCTATGTTACCTATTTATTATTTAGCTTTAAAGGAACATTCATTGCGGCTGCCGTCAAACAATTCTGACACAACGGTCAGTTTTCCTGACCATAAAGTACCCACTTGTCCAAGCAATCTTTGTGGAAGACATGTTTGCACCTCAGCTCTCTGAACTCATCTTTTTCTTTAACATCGCAAAGACAGAAATAACAATTTTGATTCACCTCCCCATGATAACTGCTGATAGGAATGTAAAATCGATAAAGAACATCAAATTCCCGTGGCCGGTCTTGGCCGAATTCCGACAACAGGTGAACTTCAGCTTCTAACTTCGACCATATGACGTTAAGCATCCATCTCCTCACTGGCGTGGCAAATATCAACAGCATTGAGGTTGTAAACACCAGTGATGAAAGAAGAAATATTTTTCCCCCAGAAATGAAGCAGATGGATGAGATATGAGGGTTATATATATAGATGAGTCTTGTAGGTATGTTACTAAAAAGAATATTAACATGTGATTGATTTGAATGCATGAGTTTAGAATACATTAAATGGAGAATAAAATTATGTTCTTATGTTTTTTATGCATTAATTATCCGCGGCGAAACCAGGAATTTTTTTCATCAGTAGCGAAATCAGAAAAAAAATTTCATCAGTAGCGATACCAGAAATTTTTTTCATCAGTAGCGATACCAGGAATTTTCTCTTGAATCTTGATATTATTAAAAAAACGACCAATTTCATATGAGAATCCACTGTTTGAAAACTAAATGAGAATTTAGATTCTAATCATTTATTTATTTTCAATTTCAACTCATATGTCAAATGGGTCAAAGTAAATTACTCGAGATTTTTGTTAAAAAATTATTATCCAAAATTAAATCAAACCATCGTTCATTTTATAATCAATAGTTAAGATCAAGATTGTCAAATAGAGGGTCCTCACCTGAAATTTACCCTATTAATTATTACTTTTGGCTAGGTACTAGCTAAGCCACCCTACATTTGATTTTATTTGGATAAAAAATCAATAAAATAAGTTTTGTTATTAATGGTTTGCTGTAGTGTCAATTTTTGGTAGCAAATATTTATGATGCCATTGTTGTGGCTTATTTTGCTCCAAGAATCCAAATGATCAGATTTTCAACGCTGATGATAATCATTGCCCACAGTTTTATAATTCTGAATACCATGTAAACGATGATACCATGTAAAATTCAGTCTATGATATTGAACAAATTGATTTAACTTTCAAATATAAATCCATTTCTAAGAATTGAGAGTAGAACTAAAGATAATTTTTACCAATCTATATTGATTAATCATATTAAGAATTAAGGGTTGATTTTGTTCCTAATTAACTACTTTAAAATTAACAAAAAAGTCAAATAATACATTAATTGGAGCAATTATTTGAATTAACTCTAGGTATTGAAAAAATTATTTTAAGATTCAAATATAAATCCATTTCTAAGAATAGAGAATAGAAATAAAAATCATTTTTATCAATCTATCTTGATTGATCATAATACGAATTAAGGGTTGGTTTTGTTCTAAATTAAATATTTTATCATTAACAAAAAAGACAAATAATATATTAAACGAAGCAATTTCGTTAATTAAATCTAGATATTGAATAAATGGATTTAAGAATAAAATATAAATCCATTTTTAAGTATAGAAAGAAAAAATAAATATCATTTTTAACAATCTATCTTGATTAATAATTGAGAATTAAAGTTTGGTTTTGTTCATAATTAAATACTTTATTAACATGATATTGAATAAATTGATTTGGGAATCAAATATAAATCTATTTTTAAGAACATAAAGAAAAAATAAAGATCATTTTTAACAATCTATCTTTACAAAAGATAATTAAAATTAAAGGTTGATTTTTTTCGTAAATAAATATAAGGTGATTAGTTTATTTTTTGTAACATTTTGGATGTATAAAAAATTATCCCAAAATAAAACGATTTCAAAATTTCCAAAAAGTGAGATCAAAGTCAGTTCACGCCTAAATTCCAAACCGACGGTGACTAATTCCGGTTCCGGTGTTTATTGAAACGAGAGGTGAGTAAGGTTTCGTCGATCATATCCTTCGATTTCGATTGGATTTTTTCTTTCTTTTCTAAATCAATCGATTTCTTCAAAGTACAAGCCATAAACCCTATTTTTTTGCAAGTAGATCATAGTGATGAAGCATGGAATCTGCTACCAGTGGCTCGTGGGGTTGCGAGGAGGGCTGGAGGCTTTGGAGTCCACGACGCGCACTCTACGTCAAATACTTGTAGAAGTGGAGGGGAATCGGCGACTCACGTGGGAGTCGGCGATTCAGGCTCCTTGATGTTCTAGTATGGAGTGTAAGTAGTCAAGTGTGAATGATATTGGAGGACACCCCTAGGACCCCTTTTATAGGGTCCTGGGGGCGTTTCCCTATTCATTAGCGTGGGGCCCACTCCATTATGGTGCCCAATTAAGGGTGTCATAATGACGTGGGCCCTCCCAAGTAACGTCTGGGAATCGGCGACTCAGGTGTGGGAGTCGCCGATTCAGAGGTGGAGTCGCCGACTCCCTTGTGGTCAGGTCCTCGGTCTACCAGACCCGAGTGCCCTGTCTGGAGTCGGCGATGCACCCCTAGAATCTGCGACTTGGTAGTCCCAGTCGTCGATTCCCAGGTGTTGCCTTGAGTACTTGACGTAGACACTTGCTCCGCACCATGGATGCCTTTCGGAGGTTCGGCGTAAAACGACGGAACCCTAGTCCTTGTTGAGGGGCATTGCTGGGAGTGACTGACGTAATCAGGCATGTCTCACCAGTACTCCCCCTGAAGAGAGCACAAGAAACATGCGTGTATCGCCAGTATCCCCCCCAAGCAAGGTGATCCGCATCAAGGCCAAAGCGGTAAGATGGAATCGAATCATTGCGGCCACAACGACACAATGACTCCGTATCCATGCACTATCAGATAGATTGATTCACTATCAGAATCAAGTTCCAGGCCAACGAAACTATGTGTTTATAGTCTAACTCTGATCAGGAGTGACTTTTGTCGTGTCATCATCAAGGCCAAAGCTACAAGATGAGAAGGAATTATTAAGTCCAAAGTGACAAAATAATTCTCGTCCATTAAGGCCAAAGCGACAAAATGGACTGACTCACTATCAGAGCCTGATTCTGGCCGAAGCGACAGAATCTGTTGATCTAGTTCACTATCAGAACTGATGTTTATAGTCTACCCTAATCAAGAGCGATTTTATGTCCGCAACGACGGTTACCCTATCAAGGCCAAAGCGACAAGATGGGTCGAGATCATTAAGGCCAAAACGACAAAATGATCTCCAAGTCTATCAAGGCCAAAGCAACAAGATAGAAGAATTATTGAGACCAAAGCGACAAAATAATTCTTGGTCCATTAAGGCCAAAGCGACAAAATGGACCTGGATCTATATTAAGGCCAAAGCGATAAAATAGATCCGATTGTGGCCGAAGCGACAAAATCATACCTGCAAAACAACTATATTAGTCTAAAGGATATATTTATTGATTTACTTGCCGTGTGAAGCTGCACCTCATGTTGCCCCTCTTTTTGCACAATAAATCCTTGATTGATCTGGCCGAAGCGACAGATCTACCATGCTCTAAATGTGACAACTTCTGGCCGAAGCGACAGAAGTGTTGGGAGAGCTTATGATACTTCACCCGGAATTCGACGATTTCTGGCCGAAGCGTTAGAAGTGTCGGGGAGAGCTTGTGATACTCCCCCTTGAGGTCATTAAGGCCAAAGCGACAAAATGACCTCTGGTCTGTCAAGGCCAAAGCGACAAGACAGACCAACTCACTATCAGAGTCTAATTCTGGCCGAAGCGACAGAATCTGTTGATTCACTATTAGAATCTGATTCCGGCCAAGGCTACAGATTCACTATCAGAATCTGATTTTGGCCAAGGTTGCGGAATTGAACCTGCAAGAGAGAAAACATCCTGCAAAACAACTAGATCAGTCCAAAACACATATTATTATTGAACTTACCGTATGATTTTACCTTCCTTGATGCCCCTCCTCTGCTCAAATTGATCCTTTGTAAATCTGGCCGAAGCGACAGATTTTACCATGCGTAAAATATTTTGACGACTTCTGACCGACGCGACAGAAGTGTCGGGAGAGCTTGTGATACTCCCCCTCGAAATGTGACGACTTCTGGCCGAAGCGACAGAAGTGTTGGGAGAACTTGTGATACTCCCCCTCGGAATGTGACGACTTCTGACCGAAGCGACAGAAGTGTCGGGAGAGCTTGTGATACTCCCCCTTGGAATGTGACGACTTCTGGCCGAAGCGACAGAAGTGTTGGGAGAGCTTGTGATACTTCCCCTCGGGATTCGACGACTTCTGGCCGAAGTGACAGAAGTGTCTGGAGAGCTTGTGATACTCCCCTTCGAGAATCGTATCATTGTGACATAAACTTTTTTGACAAAGTTCGAGGGTTAGATTTATAATTTTTGATTACAACCCTAGATTTGAATCCTGATGCCGGAGAGAGTTTGTGATACTCCCCCAAAATGTGACGACTTCTGGCCGAAGCGACAGAAGTGCCGGAGAGAGTTTTTAATACTCTCTCTTGAAAACATGCTCGTGAGGCAGTTTTGCTGATGTCTACCTTGAGTCGGCGATTGGGTGTCCCAATCGGCCACTCTTGAGTTTTGGGTAACTGTGAGGGGCATTTTGAAATTTTACCCTCTTGAGTCGGTGACTCCCTCTGGGAATCGACGACTCCTATTGTGAACCGTCGGATCTCTTAGAAGATCCTCGAGATATTTGGAGAATATTTGCAAATTTCCCAAATAAGGAAATATATCTGCTAAATTTTGCAAATTAGTGTCCGGAATCGACGACTCCCCTCTGGAATCGTCGACTCCGGTGTGATTTCAGGGATTTGGAGATCAATTTCTGATCTCTTCCCTTGCAATTTATGGATTTTCTGGGGGGGGTTTGCAATTTTCCCAGGGGTTATAAATAGTGGTGAGCTCTTCTCACTTCTCACTTCACTTTTCCCAATTTCAATCGCCTAAAATCCTAGATCCTTCTGTCGCCGATTCCCCAGTTCATTTTCCTGCGAATCGACGATTAACGTAAATGGCCAGAACAAGTCCCCACCTTTCAGATACCGAGACCGCCACAATGATTAACGAGATGGCCGATGAGAATCTCGTCGAGTCGCCGCTTCCGTCTCCTCTCAGGGAGGTTGGATTGGCGACTCCGGTTGTTCCATCCGGAGACAAGAATCTGAGTGCTTCGGTGCACGAGCTGCTCGGGCCTTTGCCTGAGTCGTCGATTCCCTCTACGGAGTCGACGATTCCAGACAAGGTTCTTGAGACCGTGCTCGAGGTTATCCTTGAACAGGGCGAGATTCCTGGGCCCACTGCTGGATCGACGATTCCCTCTGTGGAGTCGCCGATTCCGAGGAGGTTTAAGAAGAAAGCCGTGTTTAAGAGAAGGGAAAAACTTACTGCCGACCCTGAAGTGTCGAATATACGCTACGAGTCGTCGACTCATCACACTGAATCGACGACTCCGGGGGTTGAGTCGGCGATTCTCCTGAGACAGTTACTGATTCTTCTTTGAATATTGAACGTAATTCCGACTTGCTTGTCGTGAATTCTGAGGGTGTCATCATCTCTGGGATGAACCCTAACAAGCGACCATCGAAGGATGATGGTTCGAAAAAGAAGAAAAAGAGGAAACGAGGCCACGAAAAAGGAAAGATACATGTTCCTGGCGAAGAGGAGGGGGCCCACAACCCTCATAATTTAAACTTTGAAGAAGAGTTGGTCGTGGATCGTGGTACTTCTGGTCCCGCTCCTAATGTAGGTCGTCGCTCTAGAGAGAGGACCCCTCTACCACCGATTGAACTTGGCAAAAATCGCGACAAATACGCCGATTTCCCGTGCTATGTTGGAACTACAAACCCGACCGGGTTTACACATTGTGAGACCTTTGTTAATGGTGCCACCATCTTGCTCCCGATTAACCGCTCAGGCGATGGCAAATTTGAGCAAGTGATGACTAGTGCGACGCTGACGCACCATGGAGCGATGCATCCTCCTTCTGTTATCAATGCGAGCGATGCTCGTGATTTTTTGAGGGAGATGCGGATATCCGGACATCTGCGCTTTTGGATGTCTCAGTACCAGCCTGCGAATCTCCCACCACCGGGATTCCAGGCTTTACCGAAGATGTATTTCAAGCATTTCTCTGAGCTTCTCATTCCAGAACTCATGAGCGAGATTTTGCTTGCTACTGAAGTCTCGTTGTCGCAACTTCCAGCGGGATTCTTTGTTTCTCTGAGAGGATTCTCCAACATCTGTTGGAGTCTGAATATTACTCCTACTGCACGCTTGTTTCTGAATTATTACAAGCTGTGCGAGGTAGAGACTGAGAAGAAGCGTACACTTCTACATTTTGACGCTGCACCGAAGGGCCAAATTGATTAGACTCGAGAAGGCTAAAGCTTCAGAGACGAAGAGTACCTTTGAGAAGAGCTCAAGTTCTCGTTCCGTGCCCGAGAAAACTGGATTTGAGCCTTACAAAAGTGGTGTGAAGCTTCCTGATTTTATGGCCGATCCTCAAGTTAGATCGGATGCAATGTCATTTTTAATGGGGAAGCCTGGGAAATGGGTTCGGACTGAGCTCATTACAGCTTTGAATGTTGTAAGTGGCTTTTATTTTCCGAAAGAACTTTTTACTTACTATTTTTTTATTTACTAATGTTTTTTGATTTTTTTGTGTAGGCTTGCTACATGGCCCATGCGTGCTTTGGCATAGATACGATTCACGATACCCAGGGCCTGCAAGAGCAATATAATCAACTTGACACCAAGTTTAAAGTGAGTGAAAAGCAATTGGCCAAGTTGAAACATGTCAAAGCAAAACTCGACAACTGTCGAGATAATGTCATTCCCAAAAAGGAGAAGACTATTGAGTCCCAGAAGAAAGAAATCGATGAATATGTTGCGAAGATTCTGGGACTCCAGAAAGAACTCAAAGATACTTATTTTTCCTCGAATAAGCAGATTGAAGATTTACTGAGTCAGCTCGAGGCTGAAATTGAGAATGTGGTCCCATCTGAGGCCACTAATGATACCTTGAGGAACAACTTCTCCGAACTTGAGAAGAAGTGTGCGGAATTGACTAGCCAACTCTCTCGCTCTGAAGAGGAGTTGGGAAATATGAAGAAGGAGAACTCTGTGCTTTCGAAGGAGAACTCTGCGCTTTCGAAGGAGAACTCCGTACTTTTGGAGAAGGCCAAGGACTTGGAGTTGGATAAAAAATATCAATCCGATCAACTCCAAGAACTTAGCTTTTTTGGTCCCTCCGTGTTCCCCGCTCTACCTGAGGACATTATTTCTGACATCATAACATGAGTAGAAGGGCATCCTGAAGAGCAAGAGAAGAACAAAGATGCTCTTGACAAGCTGAAGAACGACGCTGGAGAAGATTAAATTTATATTCTTAAGCTTGTAATTTTTTGATAATATGTTTTGTAATTTTTTAGAACTCATTAATGAATTATTTTGCTTTCTTTGGTTAATTGTTTGTGTATTTTATTTTTGAATTGTAACTAAGGCCCAAAATTAGATTCACAAGTCGTAATTTAGCCGCTTTGGACGTAAATTAGACTCTACTAACCCTATCTTAGCCACTCTGGGCGTAAGCTTGGTCGTACAAATCGTAGCTCAGCCTACGGTTAAACTCACGAATAAATTAAACTTCCTAATTAACCAAAACTCGCAAAGCTAATTGACATAATAAGTTGGTATACAAAAAATATCGGGGAATTAATTACAAGCGGCGTAAGTACTTAGAACTTTTTAGAACCTAAGACTCTAGACTTATACCCTAATGCGTAGTTCAACTCCGGCCATGGTGACAAAGTAACTTTTAACCTTCATCGAGGCCGTAGCCACAAGATGAGGTTGGATCGTTAAGGCCACAGCGACAAAACGATTTTTAATCTATTAAGGCCGTAGCGACAAAATAAATTTCTAAGGTACTTGGAACCTTAATTACAAGGTTTGTAGGTACTTAGAACCTTTTGGATTAGGTTCGTATGTACTCATCAGGTACTTATGACTCTAAACTTATACCCTAATGCGCAGTTCAACTCCGGCCGTAGCGACGGAGTAATTTTTAACCCTCATCAAGACCGTAGCGACAAGATGAGGTTGGATCGTTAAGGCCATAGCGACAAAACGATTTTTTATCTATTAAGGTCGTAGCGACAAAATAGATTTCTAAGGTAGGGTATTAGTTAGAGTCGTAAGTAACTAAGAATGTTACTTAGTTACATGGTTGGGTTGGACCCTTTGACGACTGTTTGGTCGAGGTCTAGTACACCTTATTATCGTGTTTGGGCTTCCATTCCTTCTTGAAGGTTTCAACCGCATTGTCGGTGTACCTATTAGAGGTGCCACGGAAATTGTTCTTTCCATTGTACCCCTTTTTCTCGAATTTTGGTTTTTTGAAGCTAGTGGTCTCAAGCTCGACTAGCTTATTCTCATCCTTCTCTTCCACCTCAATGTACGATTGAGCTCGCTGGAAGAGGTCGGGCAGGGTCTCCACTTTATGGAGCATCAGATTCTGGGCCAAAGGGGAGAAGGGTACCAACCCTCTTATGTATCCCGCTATGGCCAAACTTGGGATTAAGTCGTTCACTTCTGTCATCATCGAAGTGAACTTAATCGTGTAATCCCTCAGAGACAGCTTGTTCTGTCGTAGTGCCAGTAGTGCGTTGGCACTGTGTTTTATTCTGATCATCCCCACATGTTGGGCGATGAACTTTGAAAAGAGGTCCGCGAAGCTGGAGACTGAGCCAGCTAGCAGACCAGAAAACCACTGATAAGCGCTGCCCTTGAGAGTGTCAGGGAATGCCCGACACAACAGCCCGTTATCGGTGGTCTACAGTTCCAAGACATTAAGGTAGAGGTTGATGTGATCTTTTGGATCACTCGAACCATCATACGCTTCGATCCTGGGTACCCGCCAGGTTGGTGGAAAAGATCCTTTCAAAAGGTCCTCGTGAAAAGGAACACTTTTGATTCTCAGGAACTCAATCGGGATGCTGACGACTAGGTCGTCGACCAGCTTCCGACGGAGATCTTCCACGAACCGTGTCATAAGAGTCTTTTCAGTGTGACTCTTACTAGGTCCAGTCTTTGCTTTTAGGAGGGACTGGACCTTTCTTCTTTTTCTCCGCAAATGGAGAATAGTAAGACCCAGATTCACCCGCTCCTTCGCGGATGATGGTCTTGTGGCTCCTCGCTTTTTCGAGGTCGTTAACTCTTTTTTCTATGATATCCATAAAGTTAATCAACCTCTCTTCTAGCGCAGGAGGCAAAGAATGTGTATTGAGAGAGTATGTTTGGTTGAGCATCCTCAACCCTTTCTGGCACCACTTGCCTGTTAGGTTGAGGGATCTCAGTTTGTTCCCCTTCAGGCACCATTGGAGTTTTACCCTTTCTTCTCAAAGAGTAATCGTGTTTTTGTCTTTCAGAAGCCATTGGCAACAAAAGCGGGTTCCAACCGAAGCGCAAGTATCTGACTTAACTAACTCGAAAGAAAACTAAGCGGAATCGACGACTCAGTAGGTGGAGTCGGCGATTGGCCTTAGGTGATTTTTCTTTCGAGCCAAGTCGTGAACAACACTCTTATCTAGCAGAATATTCCCTGAATCGTCGATTCATTAGGTGGAGTCGGCGATTCCTGGTATAAATCAACGATTCCTTGACACAAAGTTGGCGATCTCCCAAGGGAAATCAAGCTAGACTTTGCGAAGAAAATTTCGCGATTACGACGGGATATCATGGTTCGATATTCCCACAGGCGGCGTCAGTTAATGAAGCACGTAATCTGCTACCAGGGGGCTCGCGGGGTTGCGAGGAGGGCCGGAGGCTTTGGAGTCTACAACGCGCGCTCTACGTCAAATACCTGCAGAGAGGAGGGGAATCGAAGACTCAGCTTGGGAGTAGGCGATTCAGGCTCCTTGATGTGCTCTGGTTGGGTGTGTGTCAAGTGTGTTGTGAGTGAATTGGAAGTGAGATTGGAGGACCCCTTTTATAGGGTCTTTGGGACGTTCCCCAATCAATGATCCGGGGCCCACACCATTATGCCGCTTGGTTAATGGTGCGATAATGGTGTGGGTCAGCTCCAGTAATGGTTGGGAATCGACGACTCAGGTATGGGAGTCGTCGATTCAGGTATGGGAGTTGTTGATTCAGAGGTGGAGTCGGCGAGTCCTTAGGAGCAAGGTCGTCAGTCTACCAAAACTGACTAACTTGGTCTCAACTCGTCGACTCACCTCTGGAATCGGCGACTTGTAGTCCCAGTCGGTGATTCCCATGTGTTGACTTGAGTACTTGACGTAGACACTTGTTCCGCAACCGTGGAGCTTTCCGGGGGTCCGGCATAAAGCGACGGAACCCTAGTCCTTGTTGAAGGGCGTTGTTGGGAGTGACTGACGCAATCAGGCATGTCTCACCAGCATAGCTGAACCTCGTTAACAAAACATTCTCTTGTTTTGTGTTATTTTTCTGTTCTTCCATCTTATTGAGTGTTTGTTTCTGATCTGAATACTTACACGTTTTAGATCAGTATTTTCTGTGAGATCGATGAGGAGGAAAAGAGTGAAAGAGAGCCACCATTTCGAGAGAGAGAGAGAGCCACCATTTCGAGTGAGGAAAAGAGAATCTGATCTTCCTGATCAGATCTGTTCGTGGATAGAAAAAGAATAACAATTGGTATCAGAGCCGTGTTCGAGATCCAAGAAGTTGCTGGAAAAAAAAAACGTGAACACTGTTCATCGTCGACCGGAACACTGTTCATCGTCGGAATTACTGTTCACGTCAATTTTTTTTTCTTTTCGCGGAATTTTTCCAGAGAAGGAGAGAAAAAAACTGTCTGCAGTTGTTCTTTTTTTCTGGTCTTTGGAAAAAAAATGGGAGGAGACAACAAGCTGCGGATAGAGAAATTCATTGATAAAGACTTTACATATTGGCTGATGCAGATTACTGATTATCTGCAAAGCAGGAAGCTGGTGAAGTCTATGAAAGGAAAGAAGCCCGATACAATGAGTTAAGAAGATTGGGAAGACATGGATGTTGTTTCCTTCAGCATGGTTCGACTGACCTTGTCCAAATCAATTGCTTTGGCATATGCAAAAGAAACCACAACAGCAGGATTGATTGCAAGACTCAAAGGGATGTACGAGAAGCCATCTGCAGCAAATCAAATTTTCCTGATAAGACAGTTCTTCAATCTGACATCAAAGGAGGGTGAATCTGTTACTGATCACATAAATCAGTACACTGAAATTCTAGGGCAGCTAGCAGCAGTAGACATCGATTTTCCAGAGAAAATCCAGACAGTAGCACTCTTGTCATCCTTTCCAGAATCTTGGTCAAGCCTAATTATCTTTTAAGTACTTACTGAGAAGAAGTGGAGGCAAACAAAGAAGATCAACAACCACCGGTCCCTACTGAGAATCTCATTTCAGAGGGACCGGTTCGTGTGGAGGAAAATGTTGAAGAGGCGCCTTACCGTCCTCAACTACAAGCGTGGGAAAACCCTTGGCCTGTTGACAGACCGGCGCCAAGGGATAACATATCTATAAGTTGGTCGGGACAATGTCGATCAAGATCAAGATCACCCGAACAACACAGGAACGAACAGACGAGATATAGAAGAGCATTTCGTGAACCGCGAAATGGAAGAGAAGATCGACTCCTTTTGATTATCACGGAGTTGCAGAACAATCAGAGGCAACTGCAAGAACGAATTTTGTCATTAATGGACAGAAATACGCAGGGAAGCGATAGGGCACCCGTGCGGCCATCAATCAGCTACCTAGACCAGCCCATACCAACAGGCGGTGAAGAAGCCCTTGCGCAACATCTTCTGTTGGAAAATTACCCAGTCGGATGGAGAGCCTCGAAGATGACTATGTATGATGGAACCACAGATCTGGAAGATCATATTCACTCATTCCGTACGGAAATGGAGGACACTACGAGGCGAAAGGATATCTGGCGTCGTATGTTTAGGAGAACATTGAAGGATGAAGTCGTATGGTGGTACAGAAACCTCCCCGAAAGAAGTATTAATTCGTTTGAAGATTTGGAAAAGGCGTTCAAAATTTCCTTCGGGCATAAGGTAAGGCGAAAAGGATTAAATACAACCTTATTAACAGTTGTACAAGAAGATCAAGAATCAACGCGGGAGTATATGGACCAGTTCGCGGCAGCAGTTCAAAAAGTGGTTTGTTCAGAAGAGGGAGTCCTAATGGCGTTAATCAATGGTTTAAGGCTAACTAGGTTTTCAGGAGACCTAGTACGAGACTCCCCGATCACTTTTGCAGAGACTATGGAAAGGTCGTATAAAGAATCAAATGTAGAAGATTATCATGAAACGAAGTACAAGCAGATACGTCAAAGGCCAAGAAACCAATACGACCATAATACGCAACAAAAAACAACCAAGGTTAGAGGCAAAACCACAAAATAGAGATGCACCAGAGAATAATGTACGAGGAGGCGCTTTTCCAAGAGAAGGCACCTCAGGTTATGGCCCACCAAGAATTACCCCGCTTCCAAATCAACGACAGGTATTTCTGACATTAAGAGACGAAGAGGTGCTTCCAGAACCTCGCCCTATGGCAAGGTTCTGGAAACGGTGGTACATCATAACACAAAGCCGTAGGGCAAGTATATTTCAATATATTTATATATATATATTTGTTTTCAAAATGAGGTCGAAAGACCAAACAAGGTCACCCGTCACAAAATGCCGTAAGGCAATAAGGTCGAAAGACCAAACAAGGTCACTCGCCACAAAATGCCACAAGACAATGAGGTCGAAAGACCAAACAAGACCACCCGCCATAAAATGTCGTAGGGCAATGAGATCGAAAGACCAAACAAGGCCACCCGCCACAAAATACCGTAGGGCAATGAGGTCGAAAGACCAAACAAGACCACCCGCCACAAAATGCCGTAGGGCAATGAGGTCGAAAGACCAAATAAGGCCACACGCCATAAAGTGCCGCAAGGCAATGAGGTCGAAAGACCAAGCAATGCCACAGGCCACAAAAAGCCGTAGGGCAAAGAGGTCGAAAGACCAAGCAAGGCCGAGCCATAAAAACAGTCGTAGGGCAATAAGCTGTAAAGAAATGGGGTCAAAGCAAACAAGGTTACATGCACGCTGCAAAATGCCGTAGGGCAATAAAGGATCAAAAGCAAACAAGGTCGCACGCTACAAAGTGCCATAGGGTAATAAAGTCGGAAGATCAAAAACCACAAAAGACGTCGTACGGACTGAGGTTACAAAACTAAAAGAAGAAGTCAAAGGGGACTAACGGAAGAAAAGGAATGTAATACCACTCGGTAATAGAAAGTAAAGTGAAGAGAAGCAAAGTACAAAATAAAGCAACAGAGCACAAAGTACGTTACAAAAAAAAAGATTCATTCATCCTCATCACCCCTAAGCTCTTGAAGAGTCTTCAGCCAGGGAGGATGTTCCTTAGGGATCCCATCTACTTGCCACTATTCCCACTGGGGGGATTCATAGGAACAACAACTGACTCAAACTGTGGATCCCAGAAGTTCACCATGTCTTGCTCATGAATCATACCTTCAACAAAATTCTTGAAACGAGCACACTTGTTCCGATCAGTAACAGCCTTGGCACGCTCAGTAAAAGTTATCTTCGCGTTCTCAATATCTTTTTCAATTGACACAACCTGGGCGGTCGCATCGTCCCTCTCCTTCCTACGGGATTCATTCTCAGAGTGACTAAGAGAAAGCTCATTGGTTAGACGGGTGACTTCGGATAAGGCATCATTCAGCTGGCGTGTTCGTCGGGCACTTCTCTTCTGTCGGTAGCGTTCAATCCCCACAACGTGAAGAGCACGGATATAGCAGGCATCATCAATATCATCGAAATCCATCTTCTCAAGACTCCCCCAGTCGTCTTCTTTCTCAATCAAATGATCCAGCTGGCCAAGAGCACGCTCATAGATCCCAGCAATCCGTGGGGCTTGCATATGCTCGGTCACGATCAAACGGTCCCCAGGGTTATGCCCACCAGTGGTCATACCAACATCTGAAAAGTTGATATACTTCATAACATCGCTGATAGGGTCATTTGGAATTTTCAAAACAACTTCAGAGGCGGCGTGCGAGGATTCACCAATCTCAGGTTGACTTTCCGTACGGACCCTGATGAAGCACGAAATCTTCTACCAGTAGGCTCGCGGGGTTGCGAGGAGGGTCGGAGGCTTTGGAATCCATGATGCGCGCTCTACGTCAAATACCTGCAGAAGAAGAGGGGAATCGACGACTCAGATGTGGGAGTCGGGGATTCGGGCTCCTTGATTGCTCTAGTGTGGAGTGTTGTGAGTCAAGGTGACATGTGAATGGAGGACCCCCAAGGACCCCTTTTATAGGGTCTTTGGGAGGTTTTTCCCTTCAATGGTCTGGGGCCCACACCATTATGGCGCCAGGTTAATGGTGTCATAATGGTGTGGGCCAGCTCAAGTAACGGCTGGGAATCGCCTACTCAGGTGTGGGAATCGCCTACTCAGGGGGAATCAGCTATTCCCCACTGGAATTGGCTACTCCCCACTGGAATCGGCTACTCCCATATGTTGACTTGAGGACTTGACGTAAACACTTGCTCCGCACCGTGGATGCCTTCCGGGGGTTCAGCGTAAAGCGACGGAACCCTAGTCCTTATTGAGAGACGTTGCTGATAGTGACTGGCGTAATCAGGCATGTCTCACCAGGCCCTCTTCGAGCTTTTCCCGTGCGCACTATTCCCTACAAACAAGCCCAACAAACCTCCTTCATCAGAGTCGCCTGGAAAAAAAAATATCAACAAAGACAAAAGGAAGGCAATTTACCAGAAGAGACGAGATGCGAATGAGTAAGTTTCCAGTTCCCAGTCATAAGGTCAAAATAGACAATAGGACCCGCACGGACAGATAATAGTCGAGTATACACTTCACGTTCCTCCGGAGAAAGATCCCCTACGGAAATTGGGCGAGCGTCAAAAGATGAAGTATCCATCCACTCAGAAGGGACGCCCGGCAAACCTACCACACTTGCCTTTACAAAAAAATAACGGTTTTTCCACCTGTGAGAACGCTCGGGGTAGGAATCAAGAACCTTACACCTCACCCGGGAGGAAACCAAAAGCCGTGCAGCATTGGGTCGGGAAACACAGAAAAGGAGCCGGAACACCCGCTCGTAAGGCTCAATCTGCAATTCAAAGCATAACCGCTCGAACGAGATAACCCGGTCGAGGCTTGAAGGGGAAAGCTGAGAAAGAGCAACGCCAGTATATAGAAGAAAAGACAGAAGAAAAGGAGAAGCAGAAAGCCAAAGCCCGAGATCCTCGAAACCCGAATACAAAGCGGTATAGCCAGAAGGATGCGAAGAGGCAAAATAACCATCGGGAACTTTGAGATGAGCTATAGCTATGCCCGGAGCAATCCCGTGAAAATGATGACGTGCCTGCCGCCGACTAAGAACAGAAGGGGGGTTTTCATTAGGAGTTAAGGAATTACCATCAAACTGCATGCTATCTACGAAGGAGTTAAAATCAGCCATGGGAGAACGAGCAACAACCAACGGAGAGAAAAGAAAAACCCTAGCTCTGACAGTAAGCGAGTAAATGGTGAGTAAAAAGTAAGAAAATGGAATATATAGGGGAAGCATTGGTGGGAAGCGAAAAAAAGGGGGGGTCGTACGGAGGGAACGAGGGGGACATTCGGACCCTACGGCAGGAAGGAGACACGTACTTCAAGGCAAAGGAGACCGTACGGCATGACTGGGATAATTCAACCTGCGAATCACTTTCAACACGAGTGTTCAACAGGAACAGAAAAGCCGTAGGGCATGTACCTAAACAAAAATCGACCATGGAAGTAGATAGAAAGAAATCGGTGGGAAGGCTTTGCGAACATCAAAGTGGCAAAGATATACCTGCTACTCGAGTCGTTCGACAGGAAGGGAGGCAACAAGGGCCGTGCGGCCATTATGTCCGTAGGGAATGCAAGTAGTCCGACAGTACAAGTCGAACTACTCGTGCCGACTCGTGTCGTGCGTCCATTATTTCCGTACGAGTAGTCCAACAGGAAAGAAGGCAACAATGACCGTGTGTCCATTATGTCCGTAGGGAATGTAAAACTGTCAAGCGAGCTTCGAACGAAATTATTAAAGTCCTGATCGGCAAGCGGTCAACCCAGGAACAAGGAAGAACTGAGATTAAGCAAAAAAAAAGAGAAAATCCGAAAGGAAGCAGAAAAAGAATTGAAATAATTTTTCATACGGTAAGTAGGGAGCAGGAAATTACATCACTGCAATCGTATAGAAAACAAAGCTCAAAGTATGGTGGTAAAGTATCAGTACGTAAAGATAAAAGAAAACAACATTCAAGTACGAATCAAGAAAAACACACTAAAAACAGGCCCCCGTGAGGGGGACGTTCATGACGCCCATCAGGTCGGCCCGCGTGAGAGAAAATGACGAAGATCAGTCGAGGGGAGGTCTGGGAACGCACAACCAGCACGTTGTCTGCGTCCCCGACGGCGCCAGATGGAAGGTGCAGCAGAACGACCAGTGGAGGAAAACTCGACAGCAACAGGAACTCCAACAGGGGCGGCAACAATTGCAGGAACTTCAAACGGAGCAGCACGATTCTCAACCACAACAACATCACTTTCAACCTGTCGAAGAACAGAAAGGCGACACTGAATGGCTAAAAGCAGAGAGTTGATGCGATGGCTCTCAGTAGCAGCAAGAGCACATGCTTCCTCTCCATGAAGAATGAGGTTCTCAGACTAAGCAGCTTGTTGATGCACTAACTCACGACCAAGCTCCTCCAACACAGAGAGTAAAGACATGATGAGTTTATGGAAATGATTGAAGGAAAGCTAAAGAAGAGAAGGATTTACATGTCGTAGTTGGGGGGAGTGCTGATGATACTCCTAGTCCATCAGACCAGGCCCATTCAGGACCAGGACTGAGGCCTAGTAAGGTAAATAGAAGAGGTCGACCCGTGTTGTCCGACGGGTTTCAGCCAGAACGGGTCAGCCGAGCCAGCCAACCGGGTCAGCTGGATCTCACCCAAGCACGTCACCTGGGTCCAGAAGTCGGGTCGGATAGGTCCGCCCACCGGGTCTGTCGGGTTGGATATAAGCCCAAAAATACGAGGCTCAGTCCAGTAGGAAAGTGTATAAATACCCCTAGGGGTGAAGTATAAAAGGGGGGGAACATTTGATACTTGTAAGATTGTTTAGTGTATACTCAATACTAAACGATCAAATGGATATTCCTCAATGAAGATACCTTGAGTTGAATAGGGGAGTAAGAAAAGTAAGGAGACATTATGGAATAAAAAACCTATCAAATATGATTTATTTCACATGATACTACACTCTTTTTGGTACAGTATATTGTATAATTAAGTTTGCTGTAAACTGTAATTATATATGCAGTTGATTTTCCGAACCATCATGGCGAAAATCCGTTATTACAAACCCGTCATACAATGTCTTTTTTTAGTACATACATCGTTGATCTAAAAATAAACGGCTGATTTTTAAACGACCACAAATGAAGATCGAGATAAAGCTCAAGCTTATTTATCTATTTAATATTTATATATACTGATCGCTTCAGTTGCGCCGTACTTCAATGCGTCAAATTAAAATGCGTTATCAAATCCTGTCCATTAATATTTAATTCAATGTTTAAAATAATGTATGACGTAAAATAATGTACTACAAAAGATACTAACTCATGCACGACGAAAAATCGATCTAATGGACAAGATTAATTTGACGTATTAAAATACGACACACATGTAGCTTACCCTTTATATATATGTTACAACATTTAATTTATTTGAAATTATTAAGTTACAAGTCATTGAATTTACTATTTTATTGAGATTATTCATATATTGAGCCTAGGGGTGAGCGGGGAAGTCCTCGGTCCCAAAAATCATCCCCGTACCCAGTCAAAATATTGTTATTTTATTTTTGTTATTATTATCGTATAATAATTTATAAAAATTTATCGTATATCATATCGTATAATAATTTATAAAAACCCTAAAAATAACCAAAGTCAAATAGAGACTATCAATCGTAATATATTGAAATCGTCCATCCTTTTATTAAATAATATTTAGTAAGAAATATCATAAGAAATTAAGAATAAAGTACGGTGAAACAAGCGGTGGAACAAGAACGTCTTTCGTCTTACCTTAGTTATTTTATTTAAACAAGTGGTGGAATTGTGGAACAAGCGACTAATACAGTAATACCTTAGTTATTTCATTTAAAAAAAATTCAGACATGCGACAGCTTACCTTAGGACAGCGGTGGAACAAGATGTTAGAATGTAGTGCGCGGATGCTTCCCAGAAGTAATCTTGATCGGGGCTGACGGATTCAGCCTGCAATCGATCTTCTCAGAGTAATGTGAAGAAAGGGGGCAGATTTAGGGTTCTTCGAACTAACTGTTCCCCTAGAATCCGTTGGAAGGAGATTAAATCGAAATTAGCTCGCTAATCAGTGGGTGAGTAATTTCAATTAAATAACTCTATGTTTACAAGGTTATTTATAGCTAATCATTAGGCTAATTATTTAACTAATCATTTAACTAATCTTTAACAATAATAACTATATTATTATTATTAACTTTGGCCCATCATAAGCCCAATCGTCAATTAGCCCAATTGTTATTTGAAACTTTTGCATCTTCTATCCCAAGCTTTCTTGATATTGCTTGACTATAACTTCATTGAAACTTTTGCATTAGCAACCTCAAGTTCCTTTGTTATATCTCACGCTAGTCTTGGGTTATTTACCTGCATAGTATACTTGAATTATCTAATTAGTTTTAAGTCCTGAACAGATGATTATCTGTTTTAAGTAATTATAGGGAAATTATCTCTCTAATTCTTTTACTCCCCCCTCAAGCCTTGGAATATATATTCAATATTCCAAGCTTGGAGTGGAAAGCTGTAATTTCCTTCTCACCAAGAGCTTTTGTTAGAAAATCTGCAAGTTGGAACTTAGTTCCAATTTGTTTCAACATGATTTTTTTTTGGTTTATCATTTCTCTTATGAAATGACAATCCACCTCTATGTGTTTTGTCCTCTCATGAAACACTGGGTTATTTGCTAAATGAATTGTAGATTTGTTATTGTCACAATAGAGATCTGTGGGTATTAAGATTTTTATCTTAAGTTCCTCCATTAATTGGTGGATCCATACAATTTCACAGGTTACTTGAGCTATAGGTCTGTACTCTGCTTCACATGATGACCTGGCTATTATGTTCTGTTTCTTGGTTTTCCAAGAGATTAGTGAATCTACTAGTATAATACAAAAACCAGTTAATGATTTTCTGTTAATTTGGCAAGCTGTCCAATCAGCATCACAATACCCTCTGATCATCATGTTTCCTTTTTTGTTTTATAGTAATCTCTGTCCTAGGGCATTTTTAATATACCTTATTAGTTTAAATAGAACCCTAAGGTGAACCTCTCTTGGTTCATGCATGAACTGACTAAGTCAATTTACTGAGAAGCTTAGGTCTGGCCTTGTTATGTTTAGGTATATTAGTTTCCCAACCATCTTTCTATAGAAGGTTGGGTTTTGGATTAATGTAGATTTATCATTTTTTAGATCTACATATCTTTCCATTGGAATCTTGGATGGTTTTGCACTAGAGAGACCAGACTCTTCTAGTATCCTGTTACGACATTAGTCCGTCGAACTGCACTTTCATCAGAATTCTCCCAGATTGGGACCCAGAGGTTGGAAAAGCAATCTCCCGAAGGGAAGCCAGAGGTTGGAAAAGCAATCTCCCTAGGGAGCCGGAGATGAGAAGTTTTTAGAGGACTGAATTGGTTGCATAACTCCCTTGAGTTTATGCTATTTTATTTATAGAGTTTCAATATTAACAACAAAGTAACTAACTAGATTACAACAACTTATTCAATAGTATACAAAGCTATTGTCCTTCTTTTCCGGCCTAATTCTGTTAGGCCGTTCATTAGCTCGTTCCTCAGGTTCTTGACTCACCAGTCCTAGATCCTCCTTGAGTCGGGCTGCAATCGAGTCCAGTTGTAGTGCAACTGTTACATCCCTTCCTCCTTCCATTTCAATCTTGTCCTCAAGATTATTATCCGCTACCAGTCTTTTAATTACTTCAATATCTTCCCACGATTTGTTCTCCGGTGGCAGCCCCGCCCACTCTACTAAAACCTACGTCGTTGATTTATCCTTGTGCTTTATCTTCCGATAGGCCTGAATTTTTGCGGGGCAAATAATTGGATGCGACTCCGTTGCCAGTGGTGGCAGGGGACTCGTCGTTTCTTCCGGATTCTTCCCTCAGAATGGTTTTAACAAGGCGATGTGGAAGATTGGAAATATGCTGCTACTTGTTGGTAGTTTAAGTTTGTATGCTACCGAGCTTATTTTTCTCTCGATTTTGAAGGGTCCGTAGTAACGTTTTGCTAGCATGACGCATGTTCGATGATCGACTGAATTTTGTCGGTAGGGTTGTAATCGTAACCAGACCCATTCTCCTTCACTGAATTCGAATGGTCGACGCTTTCCATCCGCATACTTCTTCATTCTTTCTTGTGCTGCTTTTAAGTTGATTTGTAGTTCCTGCAGTAGTTGGTCACGTTGTTTCAATAGAACATCCACCGCCTCTACATTGGACTCCCCCTCTCTATAATCGATGATTGCCGGAGGAGCTCTCCCGTATAGTGCTTGAAATTGAGAGGTTCCTAGACTGTGATGATAGGCGGTGTTGTACCAAAGTTCCGCCCATGGCAGCAGCTCGATCCAACTCCGTTGATTGGCTTAGATTGTTGCCCGTAAGTATTGTTCAATTGTTTTGTTAACTATTTCCGATTGGCCATCGGATTCCGGATGGTAAGTTGTTGTCATCTTTAAAGTTGTCCCGCTTTTTGTAAATATTTCCTTCCAGAATTTGCTTAGAAAAATTTTGTCTCTATCCGAGACGATGGTCTTCGGGATTCCGTGAAGTCGAACTATTTGTTTGATGAAATAGTCGACCACTGTGGTGGCTGAATAGCTGGCCGGTAAACTTCCCAAATGGCAATACTTGGTGAGCCGATCGACGACTACTATGATGACGGCGTGTCCCTTTACTAGCGGCAAGCCTGTAACAAAATCCATGCTCACGTCTTCCCATACCGCGACCGGAATCGGCAACGGCTGGAGGAGACCCATCGGTTTCATGTCTGTGGCCTTTACCTGTTGACAAATTACGCATGCCGCAACAAAATCCCGGGTGAAAATATTCATTCCTTTCGAAAAAAAATTCTGCCGTACTCGCCTAAGGGTGCGATAGTAACCCGCGTGCCCGCCTACCCGCGAGTCATGTAACTCTTTAGTACTTCTGTTTGTAGCTCCGATTTCGGCCCTAGGCAGAACCTGTTTTTGAAGTATAAAATGTCATTCTTCACTACGTAACCAGCATCGGCCTTCCCCAATTCAATTTCTTTCTTTATATTTTGAATCCACGAATCGGATTCATTTCCCCCCGCCATTCTTTTGGCCCAATCTGTGATTGCGGCACTGGTCAACTTACTCAGCTCGGATATCTCCATTTCCAGTTCCACGGTGGGTAATCGAGATAGTGCGTCCGCTGCTGCATTATCTTTTCCTTTTTTATAAATGATTTTGAAATTAAATCTCAATAATCGTGTCAAGAAATATTGTTGTTCTGGTGATTGGATAATTTGCCTCAATAAATTCTTTAGGCTAGCATGGTCCGTTCGAATTGTGAATTCGTTGCCGAGGAGATAGTGGCGCCATTTTTACACCGCTGCCGTTAATGCCCACAGTTCTTTGGAATACGTTGACGCTTGTCGTCGTAGCTTTGATAATTTCTGCTGAAATATGCCAACGGATGTTCATATTGAAGTAATACGGCCCCAATTCCAACTTCACATGCGTCAGTTTCTACTACAAACGGAATTTTGAAATCTGGAAATTCTAAGATCGGTGTTGTTGTCAAATATTTTTTTAATTGTTCGAAGGCTTTTGTAGCTTTCTCCGTCCAAACAAATCCGTCCTTGCGTAGTAAATCTGTGAGCGAAGCCGCGACTTGAGCATATTGGGCTATAAATTTTCTATAGTACCCCATTAACCCTAAAAATGCCCTTGTTTGTTTGATCGTGGTTGGAATTGGCCAATTGATTACGACTTTGATTTTGTCCGGATCCGGCTTGATCCCTTGGGATGATATTATATGTCCCAAATACGATAATTCTTCAAGTCCGAATGTGATGGGGGTGAAACCCGACCAGTACTCCAAGACGCGCAAGCAAGCGCCAAACGGGGAACTCCACGAGAAACCGGACCGGAACTCAAGTGCGCAGAGCTCTGCTTCGCTAGGAATCCTTTCGCTCCAAATGACCTGCCTTTAATGAGTGGGGGGTGCCTCCTATTTATAGGGGTTCTTATGGGGGTAATCTGGTCATTTGGGCAGTAACCGCCTAACTGCCTAACTGATCAGATCGGGGCCCGAGATCGACTTTCCAGAGATCGACTTTCTGGGGGTCGACTTTCCTGGTGATCGACTTTATTCAGAAGTCGATCCCAGGGAAGTCGATCCTCAGGAAAGTCGATCTTTCTAGGATTCGACTTGGGACCTCCCCAACCCTAGAATAGGTACCTTAACTCATCTTAGGCTATCCGGACTTCTAGTTGCTGGTAGGTTGTGACCAGGTTCGGGATACTGTATCACCAGTACTCCCCCCTCCTCTGCGTATTAGATACTTTGGGATACGTCTTTTAGTACTATGGTCTGTATGTTGGACCTTGTACTATCAGTATTCCCCCCCTCTTTGCGTGCTGGGATGTGGGTTTTTGGTGATGTCCCAGGATGCGAGATCCTCTCTCACCAGTATTCCCCCCCCCTCTACGCCTGCGAGGTTGTATCTATGCTTCTACGGAGGTTGTCACGCGCTTTTGCTAACTATTGTCCGGTTCGTCCTAGCCGAAGCATACTCCTTGCGCACCTGCCTAGCCCGATTTCCCCGCGGAACCCTGCTTGCCCACCTTGACGCCTTGCCTGAGCTATCTTCGAGCACTGTTCGAGTCCCCTTCCTTGTGGCGGGTTTTGAGAGTCGTCTCTTCTACCTATTTTTTATAAGTGAAGTTCTCTCTTTTGAGGTCTCTTGTCGGCCTCCCTCAATCTGCTTTTTCTGCGGTTGAGGTTGAGTGTGCTTCCTCATCTACCTATGTTCTTCCATAGGTGAGGATTATATTTTGAATACTTGCCCCCTC
>LFYR01000980.1:388076-483317 GCA_001185155.1 Zostera marina | reverse complement strand
TGTCGCTTCGGCCAGAAGTCGTCAAAATTCGAGGGGGAGTACCACAAGCTCTCCCGGCACTTCTGTCGCTTCGGCCAGAAGTCGTCAAAATTCGAGGGGGAGTACCACAAGCTCTCCCGGCACTTCTGTCGCTTCGGCCAGAAGTCGTCAAAATTCGAGGGGGAGAATCCCAAGCTCTTCCTGACACTTCTGTCGCTTCGGCAGAAGTCGTCAAACTCGGGGGGGAGTATCACAAACTCTTCCTGACACTTCTGTCGCTTCGGCCAGAAGTCGTCAAACTCGGGGGGGAGTATCATAAACTCTTCCCGACACTTCTGTCGCTTTGGCCAGAAGATGCCAAACCATGAGCACGATAGATCTGTCGCTTCGGCCAGATCAATCGAGGATTTATTGAGCATAGGAAGGAGCGGCACGTGGAGCAGCCCCGCACGGCAAGGTCAGTAAGTCAATAAAATATATCCTTTAGACTGATACAGTTGTTTTGCAGGTTATTTTTGTTTTGCAGGAACGATGCTGTCGCTTTGGCCAGGATCCACGCATTCTGTCGCTACGGCCAGAATCAGACTCTAAACGAGTCGGTTCATTTTGTCGCTATGGCCTCAATGGACCAAAGAATTATTTTGTCGCTTTGGCCTCAATAATTCTCCTATCTTGTCGCTTTGGCCTTGATAGACTTGGAGATGATTTTGTCGCTTTGGCCTTAATGATCTCGACCCACTTTGTCGCTTTGGTCTTAGTGGGGTAACCATCGTTGCGGACATAAAGTCACTCTTGATGAGGGTGGACTATAACACATGGGTTCTGATAGTGAACCAAATCCTGTCGCTTTGGCCAGGATCCACGCATTCTGTCGCTTGGGCCAGAATCAGACTCTGATAGTGAGTCGCTCCATTTTGTCGCTTCGGCCTTAATGGATGGGAGTTATTTTGTCGCTTTGGCCTTAATAATCTCCCTTCATCTTGTCGCTTCGGCCTTGATGATAACACAGAAAGAGTCGCTCTTGATCAGAGTCGGACTATAAACACGTAGTTCTATTGGCCTGGAACTAGATTCTGATAGTGAATCAACCCATCTGATAGTGCATGGGTAACAGAGTCATTGTGTCGTTGTGGCCACATTGACTCGATCCCATCTTGTCGCTTTGGCCTTGATGCGGATCACCTTGCTTGGGGGGGGGATACTGGCGGTACACGGGTGTTCAGCCATACTCTCTTCAGGGGGGAGTACTTGTGAGACATGCCTGATTACGTCAGTCACTCCCAGCAACGCCCTTCAAACAAGGAATAGGGTTCCGTCGCTATATGCCGGACCCCCGGAAAGGCTTCCACGGTGCGAAGCACGTGTCTACGTCAAGAGCCCAAGTCAACACTTGGGAGTCGCCGACTGGGACTACCAAGTCGCGACTCCAAGGGTGAATCGCCGATTCCGGCCAGGGATCTCGGGTCTGGTAGACCGAGGACTTGGCCTCCACGGAATCGGCGACTCCACTCCTGGATCGGCGACTCCCATACCTGAGTCGCCGACTCCCAGACATTGCGCGGGCGGGCCCACCCCATTATGGCACCCTTCAATAGGGCACCATAATGAGGTGGGCCCCACTCAATTGAGTGGAAACGCCTCTAGGACCCTATAAAAGGGGACCTAGGGGTGTCCTCCACACTCAACTCATCTTGACCACACACACTCCAACCAGAGCAATCCAAGGAGCCCGAATCGCCTACTCCCAAGGGAGTCGCCGATTCCCCTCCTCTTCTGCAGGTATATTGACGTAGAGCGCGCGTCGTGGACTCCAAAGCCTCCGGCCCTCCTCGCAACCCCGCGAGCCTACTGGTAGCAGATTCCGTGCTTCATCAAGAAGTCACAAACAGAGCCATCGTTCAGGGACTGAAGAAAAAAGTCGAACAGGCCAAAGGTTCGTGGGCAGATCTACTACCAGAGATCCTGTGGGCGTATAGAACCACTGAAAAGACACCCACCGGAGAAACCCCGTTCTCAATAGCATATGGAATGGAAGCAGTAATCCCAACAGAGCTAAGCATTCCAACGGTCAGAGTGTTATCCTATGACATGGAAGAAAACATGAGATCATGTGCGATAATTCTGGACTTAGTGGATGAGCTTAGGGATAATGCACAGGCAAAGAATGCAGCTTACAAACAAAGTATCGCTAGATATCACGACAAGAATGTCAAGGGTAAAGCGATAAGAAAAGGAAGCATAGTATGGAGAAGAGCGAGTATCGGCAGAAAAGACTGCTCTAAAGGCAAACTAGGCGCAAATTGGGAAGGACCATATGTGGTGGGGGAAGAACTCCGACCAGGCACGTACAAGTTAAAGCGGGAAGATGGAACAGGCATTCCTAATACTTGGCACGCAGATAACCTACAGTTGTACTTTTAAAAACAATTAAGTAGGATTATATTGCTCTTGTAATAGTTTAAACTACGTAACTAATATGTTGTTTAGTTAGCTATTATTAGTAATCAGAACACTTGAAAATACATTCCATATATTGATTTAAGAAGAATTACAAAGGAATGTAAATTACAAAGTTAAAAGGATAGGATAGAGGATTAATCTATTTAGGAGGGGGGGGGGGTGTATCTTTAGAACCTTCTGCATCGTTATTGTCTTGATCTTCTATGGAGAAATCATTATCAACGCCAGCAGTCGTAGCATCCCCCGGAACCTCCTCTTCTTCATTCTCTTCATCCTCTTCTTCCGCAAGCGCCCGATTTCGAACTTCGGTAGCTTCCTTGGGGTACTTGCGGGCCCAGTTATGGACATCCTCAGCCTCGAAACCAGGGCAGACATGAGGACCCAGATCGACCAAGTCATTATAATCTTGCACATTGGCAAGATAATCAACTTTGAGCTTTTCCAAATGGTTAGTCATAAGTTGAAAATCCTCAGTCGCCTGTCGAGCTTCCTCAGTCAGGCGTTGGACCTCCTTAGTC
Organism: Zostera marina; assembly: GCA_001185155.1. Classification (NCBI taxonomy): domain Eukaryota; kingdom Viridiplantae; phylum Streptophyta; class Magnoliopsida; order Alismatales; family Zosteraceae; genus Zostera; species Zostera marina. The sequence goes on along the minus strand of LFYR01000980.1, from coordinate 480,360 downwards.
TTTGCCTGGTCCATTTCTTCCAGTCGCGTTATTGATTTCTGATTATCATCCAGCGACTTCAACAGCTTCTTGTTCTCTTCACAACTTTCATCCAGTCGGTCGGAAAATATGGAGTTCTGTGTCCGACAGGATTCAAGGTTCGCCTCAACATTCTCGCGCTGGCGGTCGAGATCGACAATCATCGAATCTTTAATCGAGACCTTGGCACGTTCAGCTGCTAGCTCCAGCTCTGCAGCCCCCAACTCCCCGTTGATCTTAGAGATCTCCTGCTCCTTATCTCTCAAGAGATTCCTTTGAGCAGCCCAATCCGCAGCCAACTTCTTGTTAGTGGCAAACAAAGTAGAGGCGTCTGAAACCTTTTGTGTAACCTCGCCTTCCAGATCTTTATATCGGCGCTTCACTCTCTTCAACTCGTCTTCCATAGACTGATAGTCACGAAGACGAGACAGGGAAGAGAGGCGACCCTGAAACAGATAGGTGAGCTACAAAAAGAGAAAGAATGGGTAAGGACATGCTCATAGAAATAATCAAAACAAAAGCACTCACGTTTCTCAGGTTCTGGCCTATTTCCTCAACAGTCCGATCCATCGGATACCCAGAAATGGTCCGCAGTGTAGTCCGGGCGGTATCCGTGTCAGGGGTAAGAAGAAACTTGGACCCATAGTTCCGGGGGTGCGAACCTTGGTACCCTGGCAGTTGTGTCTCCCGGGTGGAAGAATAATTGTAGCGGCCCCGGGAGGACTCCCCAGCATAATAAGTCCTGCGAGGAGGAGTTCGTCGCCTAGGGGAGTGTCTCCTCTTCCTTGGAGGAGATGAGTTGGTCCTGGGGGGAGGAGTTCGTTCTTTTCTTCTTCTCCTCTCAGAGATCTCTTTTTCAGTAGTTTTCTCAGTCCGCTCAGACTGAGCCTCTTTCTCTGTGGTTTTCTCTGTTGTTTTCCCTCGCTCCTCTTCTGACAGAGTAGGGAAGAAGTCGGAGAGCCTGGAAGCAGCAGGAGACTGCACAGGAGTAGTGTCTTTAGGTACCACCGAAGGTACCTCCCCTTCCTCAGTTCGTTGGACCTCGTCAGGAGTAGGGGAAGACGCCATTGAGTAGGCGTTCTCAAGGGCACGTTGCCTCAAATGATCAGCATCGGAAGGCTTGGAGGCGGCTGCATAAACCTTAGTGCCCGTCTCATTTTGCCCAACGCGTTCAGGGACACCTCCGGGGTTATGCATGTAAAAATCTGCAAGGAATAAAAACAGAGTTAGAAAATGCATACATATATAAATATATAAAAAAACACACAGGCAAAGGAAGACCTTGTCGGTTAAAAGTATCATCAATCGCGTGACCGACAGGCACAGCGATAGGATGCAAATAGGCCAGCCTTTGCACAGAAGCTCCCTCATCCTCAGTCAGATCAGGACGAGGAATGGGCTTGCGACCACTAGTGGATGCAGGGAGAAGTCTGCTACCATGGCATAACCTGCAATCCACAAAGATGAACTCACTCTTGTTCCGCCTGGTCGGAGGATCTTTCAAGAGGGCAGAGTGAGTAATGGATGTAGCACGGCTGGCACATGCAATAAAAGGGCTGCCCTTCTTCGGATTTTGGAATGTGAAGAAGTGGAAGAACAGCCGAGCAGTAGGGACTATACCAGCATCCCGGAGGATATTTATGAACCCCCTGACATAAAAAAAGAAGGCAACACCCATTTGAGAGATGCATAACCCAGAATACAAGAGGATTTCACTAACCAAGGAAGGGATCGGAAGGATCGGAAAGTTAGTGAAATAAATTCGATGAAGTGCCAACATGAAATAGGGGGGCACATCACCAGTATTCTCAGAGGGGTACGCCCAGTACACTCTCTCCCTAAGCTCTAATCCCCTCAAAATTCTTTGGGAAGCATCCAAGGAAAGGGTGTTAGAGCAGCTACCCGCATTAGAGGAAAGGGGGTAGCCCGGAATATCAGTCAGAGAGACTGCACAGAAGGAACCATATCCAGTCCCGTACTCGCCCCGGTCGAGGATAGGGACAACGTGGAAACCATTGCGAACGAGAACGAACCACTGACGCCAAGAACCATCCATCTCCCGATAGAAGGATGGGGCGCTCTTCTCCTCAAGGGGAGAAGGAAAGGGGTATTTGTCCCTCGTCTCAGGGGGGTAACCAAAAGGGGAACTCTCAAGAACATGAATGTTCTGACTACAGACTTCGGGAGGAAGTTGAGCAGAACTGTCTGTAGTCACGGATAAAACCCCCGAAGTAGGAGTCTCCTCAGGAATGGAAGGCAAAATAATAGTGGGAGGAGGAGTCCTAACAACGGAGGGAGGGGTTCCTCCAATTTCTACATCCTCCGAGGAAGAGGAGCTATAGGAGGAAGAACCCGAGCTTCCCGAGCTAGATGTGGAAGACCCCGAACTGGAACGTGCGGGGGAAGAGTGGGGAACACCTACAAACAAAAAGAAACAAATAAAGAGTAAGTTACGAAATCGATAATAAATAAGTAACTTACTAGGTACGGGCTTGCGCGTACGACGGGAAAGAGCTTTTCACTTACTTCCAACAGGTAAGGAGGAAGGCGAAGCAACTCTAGACTCCGTTACGACAGGAGCAGTCCGAACAGACTCTGGTTCAGCAGGAGCATCCTGAACCTGGATGGTAACAGGCGCTACCACAGCAATATCAGCCTGAGAAGTTTGAGGGCAGGCAACAGTAGCCCGATCCTTATCAAGAGGAAGATCCTGCTGCGAGTTCTTGTCAGAAGACATTATAAACCTGCACAAAGAACATAGCAGTCAGCCCAAGTTATGGCAAAAAGTCGATCCCAAGAAAAGTCGATCCGGACTTCAGGGAATCGAACTAGCAACATAAGGGAAGTCGACCTCAGAAGTCGATCCCAGAAAAGTCGACCTTCGGGAGACAAGGGTCTCAGGAAGTCGACCCCAGTAAACTCGGACCAAGGGAAGTACTTCGGGAGCGCAAAGGCCAAAACCCATGGAAGTCGATCCCAGTAAAAATGGATCCAGCTTTGAAAAGTCGATGACAAGGCGTCAAACCTCACAAAGTCGGACCACAGTCCAATGGGGAACAACTTCGAAAGGGACCGACTTTCAGAAAAGTCGGACCCCAAGGAAGTCGAACCCGGTGCAACCTCAGAAGAGCCCGACAACAAAAGTCGGACCCCAGAAAGCTGCACCTCCAAGGCTCAAGTCGAAGCCTTACGCAGGCTGGAAGTCGAGGCGGAGAGACGGATGTCGAAGCGAGATGTCGAAGCGAAGAGACCGGAAGTCGATGCGCAGAAAGTCGATCAGTCGGAGCGAAGGAAACAAGTGGGAAGAAAGTGAACCCCCTCCGCTATTTATAGGGGAAAGTCGAAGACGAACCGTCGCGGGCACTGTTCATCCGGGTCGACCCGTTGGGCCAGAAAGCCCACGGGCCCGGTAGGCCCACGACGGCCCAGTCCACGAAAAACCCCAAAATCCAACTAGATGGCATCGACATTCCAGGAAAATTCATCGACATTTCAGAAAAACCATCGACATTCCGCAGAAAATTGAGTTCGACATTCCCAAAAAAAAAGGGGGATAGACGTCGACATTTGGCAAGGAATTCGATGCCTTCAAAAGAGAAGGACAGGATCGACATTCCGCAGAAAATTGAGTTCGACATTCCCAAAATAGGGGGATAGACGTCGACATTTGGCAAGGAATTCGATGCCTTCAAAAGGGAAGGGCAGGATCGACATTCCGCAGAAAATTGAGTTCGACATTCCCAAAAAAGGGGGATAGGCGTCGACATTTGGCAAGGAATTCGATGCCTTCAAAAGGGAAGGGCAGGATCGACATTCCGCAGAAAATTGAGTTCGACATTCCCAGAAGGGAGATAGGCGCCGACATTTACCAAGGAATTCGAAACCTTCAAAAGAAGGTCAGGATCGACATTCCGCACTACTCTGATCGACATCCTCAGGAAAAGATGAGATCGACTTTTTGGGCAACATCGACATTTCCAGGGAGAAATGAGATCGACTTGTTGTCAAAAATCCGACATCTTCAGAAAAGGATCGGCAGTCATCGACATCCTCAGAAAAAGATGAGATCGACTTTTTTGAGCAACATCGACATTTCCAAGGAGAAATGAAATCGACTTGTTGCCAAAAATCCGACATCTTCAGAAAAGGATCGGCAGACACATCGACATCCTCAGAAAAAGATGAGATCGACTTTTTGAACAACGTCGACATTTCCAGGGAGAAATGAGATCGACTCGTTGTCAAAAATCCGACATCTTCATAAAAGGACAAAAGAATATGGTATTGACCAAAAGAAAGCATCGGTTACACTAACGTACTTTAAAGTAAAGGTGTAAGTCGAATTAAGGAAAAGGTAAAAGTATATTTATTCAAAATTACAAAAAATGATGAATGAAAAATATTACAGGTTCCTAATTAAAATTGATACGGCGACGTAAGCGGCGAGGGACCTGATCCAGCGGGGAAGCACCGCGGCGGGAACGCCTTCGACGTCGGCCACGAGGAGGGACAACAGAAGAAGAGGCGGGCGGAAGATCGCCACCAGACCATTCTTCAAAAATTGATTCCCTAGCAGTAACAGCAACACTCTGCCGCTCAACAATAAGCTGGCGCAGAGAAGGAAGATCCAAGGTTGACGACCGAGGATCCAAAATATTCAAAATTCGATCCAGCTCCTCAATCTCTCCCTGAATAAAATCAGCAAAGAGACTCACAAGAAGAGCCATGGATGGATGAAGGAAAAGGAGAACCTAGGGGTCCTATTTATAGACCCTAGGACAGCACAAAAGGACAAAAATGGCAAATTCGACTTTTTAACACAAGGGATCGACTTTTGACCAAAAGCATCAGGAATCGACTTTTTGACAAAAGTCGACCAAACTTAACAAGGGATCGACATTTCGCAAAAGTCGACCAAACTCAATAAGGGATCGACATTTAGCAAAAGTCGAGCAAAATCAACAAGGGATCGACTTTTTCTTCCCACATAAAAGGGGTGCAAAAAAAAGAACCCAGACAAGTTGGAGTTGCGGAGGCACACCAAGACAGGAGGGTGTAACACGAAATGCTCCTGAGGAATCGTGGAAGTCCACAACTCGGACGGAGATACGGAAGCAAAATGAGCTGAGCCATATAAAGATATTTGAACTCCTACTATTACTGGACGCAGTAACAAAGTAGGACGCCAAATTAACTCTACCTGCGGAAGAACGTGGATAGAGAAAGTCTTAATGGTAACAGAGTCAGGATGCATATCCCATCCAAGGAAAAAAGTGAACCCCACCTACGGAAGAACGTAGGTTAGACGGGAAACACATCGGCTAAAGGGTGAACCTCACCTACGGAAACGTAGTGTTAGACGAGGGACGTACTCAAAAAGTGAACCCCACCTACGGAAGAACGTAGGTTAGACGGGGAACACATCGGCTAAAGGGTGAACCTCACCTACGGAAACGTAGTGTTAGACGAGGGACGTACTCAAAAAGTGAACCCCACCTACGGAAGAACGTAGGTTAGACGGGGAACACATCGGCTAAAGGGTGAACCTCACCTACGGAAACGTAGTGTTAGACGAGGGACGTACTCAAAAAGCGAACCCCACCTACGGAAGAACGTAGGTTAGACGGGGGACACGTCAGCCAAACACACGCCCCGTTCTACAAAAAACGTAGATAGAGGGGCAAGTATCCAGGAGTAAACCTCACCTACGGAAGAACGTAGGTTAGACGAGGGAAGACTCAAGAGTAAACCTCACCTACGGAAGAACGTAGGTTAGACGAGGGAAGACTCAAGAACAATCCTCACCTACGGATGAACGTAGGTAGACGAGGAGTCACACTTAGCCTCAGTCGCAAAAAGGCGAGCAAAAGGAGGGGGCAAGTATTCAAACAACAATCCTCACCTACGGATGAACGTAGGTAGACGAGGAATCACACTTAGCCTCAGTCGCAAAAAGGCGGAAAAAAGGAGGGGGCAAGTATTCAAGTAATAATCCTCATCTACGAATGAACGTGGGTAGACGAGGAAGCACACTCAACCCCTATCGCAGAAAGGCGGACAAAAGAAGGGGGTCGGGTACTCTCAAAACCCGCCATAGGGAAGAGAACCCAAACGGTGCTCAAGGATAGCTCAGACAAGGCGTCAAGGTGGGCAAGCAGGGTTCCGCAGGAGAAACAGGCCGGACAGGTGTGCAAGGAGTAGGCTTCGGCTAGGACAAACCGGACAATAGTTGGCAAAAGCGCGTGACAACCTCCGTGGAAGCATAGATACAACCTCGCAAGCGTGGAGAGGGGGGAATACTGGTGAGAGAGGATCTTACATCCAGGGACATCACCAAAAATTCACATCCCAGCACGCAAAGAGGGGGGAATACTGATAGTACAGGGTCCGACACACCGACCATAGTACTAAAAGACGTATCCCAAAGTATCTCATACGCAGAGGAGGGGGGAGTACTGGTGATACAGTATCCCGAACATGGTCACAACCTACCAGCAACTAGAAGTCCGGGCAGCCTAAGATGAGTTAGGGTATCTATTCTAGGGTTGGGGAGGTCCCAGGTCGAATCCTAGGAAGATCGACTTTCCTGAGGATCGACTTCCCTGGGATCGACTTTTGGATAAAGTCGATCACCAGGAAAGTCGACCCCCAGAAAGTCGATCTCTGGAAGTCGATCCTGGGACCCAATTTGATCAGTTGGGTAGTTAGGCGGTTACTGCCCAAATGACCATATTACCCCCATAAGAACCCCTATAAATAGAGGGCACCCCCCACTCATTAAAGGCAAGTCATTTGGAGAAGAAGAATTCCTAGCGAAGCAGAGCTCTGCACACTTGAGTTCCGGTCCGGTTTCCCGCGGAGTTCCCCGCTTGGCGCTTGCTTGCGCGTCTTGGAGTACTGGTCGGGTTTCACCCCCATCACTTATCACCTTGTAGCCTAATTTTTTTGTCCCCATCCCAAAATTCCATGCTAAGTTTTTTATGGTATGTTGTAACTAGTCCGAGTTTCCCCAGCCACTGAATCCCTAGGACGACATTACCGCCTCCCATAGACAACACAAATAAATCTTCTATTATACACGTGTTCTGGATTGATATTGAAACCTGTCGGCAAACTTCTTTGCATATCAAGAACTCCCCGCTTCTAATGAAGACTTTAAATGTTGGCAATTCTTCTCTTCCGTACCCCAATCTAGTGGCCACCTCTTCTTGAATAAAATTGTGGGTGCTCCCACTATCGATAAGTATCGTTAACGGCCGGCCTTGTACCCACCCCTTCAAATGGATCGTTCGTGGGTTGAATGTTCCTGAAAAAGCGTGTAGACTTATTTCAGTTGTTGTTCCCGTTTCTTCGCTAATATCCTCCGTTTCCCCTATCTCTGGTTGTTCGATCAGTTCCACTAAACAATTTCGGTCAGCATCCATTCTAAACAGACGACCCTTGCATTTGTGCCCCGGAAAGTAGGAGTCATCACAGTTGGAACACAGCCCCTTGGTTGTGCGTTCCTTGCGCTCTTCTGCTGCGTACAATCGGAACTCCTTTGGCTCTGGTCGGCGGTACTTTAATTAGAAGTTCTGATTTTGAATATGAACCTCCAATCTTGCCACTCCCACGATGTTCTTCATAAACTTTGGCTAATGAAAAAGCTTTGCGTAGCGATGTTGGTTCTCGTATTTTCAATTCTCCCTTCAATTCCGGCTTTAGACCTCCAATAAAGAAACTGATTAGGGCCGATTCCGACTGGCCTGAGACTCCATTCAAAAGTTCTTCAAATTGTTCTAGGTAAATAACCACTGATGACGTTTGTTGGAGTCTTGATAGTTCCTGAAGTTTATCAACATAAACCGATCCCCCAAATCTTTCACGCAAATCTTCTTTAAATTTCTCCCAAGTGGATAGTAATTTATTTTGCCGTAATCCTCACATCCAACCGAGCGCTGCTTTGGTCATGTGAAATTCTAATATTTGAATTCGTGAATCGTCTATAATGCCGTGAAAGGTGAAGTACTCCTCGGCTTGGAAAATCCATCTGTCTGGGTCGCTTCCTGAGAATTTGGTAAGTCTAGTTTTATTTGTTTCAATGTTTTATGTTCGGTTATGCTCGAATTTTGCGTCATCCCCAATGAAGCCTGCATCTCTTTCATCATCGCCTTTAAGTTGCCCATTTGTTCCGTCATGACGGAAATCGCCGAATCTTGTCGAGCTAAACGCGACGACTGATCGGTAACTACTTTGCACAATTCTTCCCGGATATCCTCTAAAGAGTCGGAAGTTGTTTCTGCCATGTTGAACAAAATTCAATTATTCTAAAAAAAAAAATTTACATACAAGAATCGATTAATCTTGCTTCCCTTGGACGGATCCAGTTGCGGCCTGGAACACGCCTTGGCGAGTTTTGTTTTGAAATTTATAGTCGTTCTCGACTGTGCTCGCCGTTGCTTCCGTTGAAGGTCGTCCAAGCAATCAATTGAAAGCACCAATGTTACGACTTTAGTCCGTCGAACGGCACTGTCATCAGAATTCTCCCGGATTGGGAGCCGGAGGTTGGAAAAGCAATCTCCCTAGGGAGCCGGAGATGAGAAGTTTTTAGAAGACTGAATTGGTTGCATAACTCCCTTGAGTTTATGCTATCTTATTTATAGAGTTTCAATATTAACAACAAAGTAACTAACTAGATTATAACAACTTATTCAATAGTATACAAAGCTATTGTCCTTCTTTTCCGGCCTAATTCTGTTAGGCCGTTCATTAGCTCGTTCCTCAGGTTCTTGACTCACCAGTCCTAGATCCTCCTTGAGTCGGACTGCAATCGAGTCCAGTTGTATAGTGCAACTGTTACATATCCCTAGTGCATATTTCCTTTGGGATAAATATATGCCTTGAGGGGAGCAGGATACCTCAATGCTTAGAAAGTAGTTCGATTTTCCAAAATCTTTTAATTTAAATTGATTTTCTAGTTGAACTTTTATTATTCCAATTTCTAACTCATTGCTGCCTGTGATGATAATATCATCTACATATACAATGAGGTATAGTATATTCTGATTTTTTCTCTAATAAAAAGTGAATAATCAGATTTTGCTTGAGAGAATCCCATTTCTAAGAGGACTTCTCTTAATTTCTCAAACCAGCTTCTTGAAGCTTGTTTGAGACCATACAATGACTTATTTAGCTTACACACTCTCTTATCCTTTTCTTCAAGTAAGCCTTGTGGAGGTTTTAAATACACTTCCTCATGTAAATCACCATGTAAGAAGGCATTGTTTACATCTAATTGATACAAGTTCCAACCTTTTATGGCTGCAACTGAAATTATAGTTTTTATAGTTACCATTTTGGCTACAGGTGCAAAAGTTTCAAAAAAATCGAAACCTTCTTTTTGTGTAAAACCTTTGGCAACAAGTCTTGCTTTATACCTTTCTACTTGGTCATTTGGCTTATATTTAATTTTATAAATCCATTTTGATCCAATGGATTTTCTATTTTTAGGAAGGCTTGTGAGAGTCCATGTTTTGTTTTCATTTAATGCTTTCATTTCATTTTCCATTGCCTCAATCCATTTTGGATCATTTGAAGCTTCATTGTATGAGTTTGGTTCAATATTGATTGTTATTTGTTTCAAATATTGTTTATGGTCTTTGTTTATTTTGTTGTATGAGACGTGGTTGCTCATTGGGTATTTTGACTCATTTTGTTTTATTTTTTTGTTTTATAAAATAAAATCCTGAAAATGCTTTGGTTTAACTATTTTCCTTCCATATAAGCTTTTTTTATGGCTTTCTGGTTGGATGGAAGCATTTTCAACTGAATCTATGTTATTCTGAATTTTTTTCTTTAAAACTAATGGTCTGTCCAGTAAATTGTTTTGAGATGCTCTGTTTAAATTGCTCTTTGTAGAGCTTTGTTCTTGCTCTGAGTTAATTGATTCATGTTCTGAATCAATTAGTTGGTTTTCCAGATTTTTATTATAAGGTAGGTTTGAATTATTCTGTTCAGGGCTTTGTTAATCTTGCTCTGGACAGATTGATTCTTGTTCTTGAAAAAATTGACTTTTGTTTGTGTTTTGATTTTGTTTATCAAGAGATATCTCATTTGGATGATGTTTATTATCTTTGTTTGCTTTTGTCTGAGTTTTTTCTTTCTTTTTTGAAGTTTTACTCTCAGACAAATTTTTATCATATAAACTGCCTGTTTCTTTACTTGCCTGATTATTTTCAGGTGTATTTTTATCAGTTCCTGTTTTATTTATTCCAGTTATCTCTGGATTTTTATTTTCATTTATGTTATTGGTTTTATGACCAGGCAGTACTTATGTTTGACTGTTATCTGGATTTTCAGATTGTTTTTATTTCTTATTTCATGTTCATCATGATAGTAGATGATTTCATTGTAGAAGTTTTGTAATGGATTTTTATCAATATTTTTATTATTTTTTATATCTCCAGTAGTATTTTTAAAAGGAAAAATATTTTCCCTGAATGTCACATTTCTAGAGATGTGGAATTCCATATTTTCTATATCTAATATGAGATGTCCCTTTGTATTTGATGGGTATCCCATAAATACTCCTTTGAATGTTCTTGGAGAGAATTTATGCTCTCTTTTATTTATGGTTGCATAACACAAACAACCAAAAGTTTTGAGTATCTCATAATTGGGTGTTTGTTTGTATAATATCTCATAAGGAGTTTTATTTTTTAATACCTTTGAAGGTGTCCTGTTTATTATATGTGCAGCAGTTAAAATACATTCTCCCCAGTATTTTAAGGGTACTGCACTCTGGAAATATAATGCTCTGGCCACCTCCAATAGATGCTTATGTTTTCTTTCAACAATGGCATTCTGTTGGGGTGTGTATGGGCAGGTATATTGCTGTATAATCCCATATTTTTCTAATAATGTTTTGAATTTAATTGAATTAAATTCTCCTCTATTATCACTTCTTATTACTTTTATATTTTTGTTTAAAATATTTTTAACTTTTGTTATGAATTTTAGTATACAATCTAAAACCATGTCTTTGGTTTTGATTAGAAAGATCCAAGTTGTTCTACTTAGATCCTCAATTATGGTTAAAAAAAACGAGTAACCATCATGTGTGGTTATTGAGAATTTTCCTATGTGTATTAAGTCAAATATATCTTTAGATTTGGATAAACTTTTATTATATTTTAACTTAGTTTGTTTAGCAATAGGGCATATTTGACATGTTTCTTTTATATCATCAAGATTTTTATTTATACTAAAATTTGTTTGATCATCTTCACAAAAGATGTCATTATTACAACTGTGTTTACAAAAAGAGTTTACAATGGATTTGTATTCTATTTTATTCTCTCTAGCTAGTAGCTTCATCTTTCCTGATGATATGTGCCCCAGCCTCCTATGCCAAATTTCAAAATCCATTGCTGAATAAGCAAAATCCGGAGGTTGTGGCTTCAAGAAATAGAGTCAATTTTGACATCTACCCTGCCCAATCACTCTCCCTGATCTGATTTCCTAAAAATCACATCTAATTTTATTAAAAATGACATTTAGATTTGAATCAGAGGTTAGTCTATTCACTGAAATCAAATTGACCTTGAAAAATGACATTTTTCAATATAATGTCTTTAGTTATTGTTACGTTACCTATTGAGATAACTTTACATATCTCACCACTTGGGATGGTGACATAATGTTCATTTTCCCTTATTGGGGTTTTATCAAAAAATTGGATATTCCCAGTCATGTACTGGGAAGCTCCAATATCTATGATCCAAGAGTTTTCATAATTTGATATGTTAAATGAAAAACTCATACCTGAGGATTTGTTAAGGAAGTCTTTGAGCATCATCAATTCTTCACTAGTTAGGTCTTGAATGGATGAGGAAAAGCTTGATTTGCAGTTTCTGTGAGATTTTTCTTTGATTCATCTTTTCTTTCTTTTCTGTTCTTTTTCTTGTCATCCCTATTATGTGGTAACACTCCTCTCTAGTGTGACCAAAAAAATTACAGTTGTCACAGTAGAACCTACTATCTAGTTTCTTTCCATTTTTTCCATACATTTTTTTCTTTGGTTCCTCTTTTTTTTCTTCAGTTTTCTTTGCAAAAAAAGCAATTGAATAATCTCCACCCAATTTTTCCCTAGAATTGGTTTTATGCTTCTCTTCTTGTATGACTAGACAAAAAACCTGATTCATTGAGGGAAGCTCGGGGTAAGCTAGTATTTGACTCCTTAGAGTCCTAAACTCATCATTTAAACCTAACAAAAAATGATGAATTTTTTCCTTCTCCAATTTCTTGTTGTAAATTGGAGTGCAAGAATTACAGAAATTGCAATCAGGCTTTTCTATTTCTACAAACTGATCCCATAATGATTTGAATTTGTCAAAAAAAACTGAAACAGAATTATTTGATTGACTTAGGGTGTTTATTTCATACCTCAATTGGTTTGTTTTGGGGGCATTTTTCGGCTTATATCTTTCTTGCATATCTGCTCATGCCTCATATGCATTCTCTGTATGTATAAGAGTGGAACCTATCTGTGGGGAGGCACTGTTAATGATCCATGATCAAACCAGACCATTAACCATCTCCCAGTCTTCATAGTCCTCTCCTGTTTCAATCACAGACCTTTTGAACCTCCCATTGATAAAGGCAGTCTTCTTTCTAGAAACCAATGATAATTTCATCGAGTTTGCCCAGACTACATAATTCTCCTCTCCAGTGAGCTTGTCTGCCACCATATGAGCACCTGGGTGGTCTCCTGAAGTGAGGTAGTAGGGTGATTTCCTTGAATATTTGTTACTGTCTTCATCTATGTATTTGGCAATTGATTTTTTGCCTTTGGGTTGTCTGAAGGACCTGGAATTACGTTTAGAATTATTATCAGAAGATACATCGTTACCTTGTTTATCAGAATTTGCGGAACATCCTTGACTGGAAATCTCTTTTTCATCAGTCGGATGCTCCATTGTTGTGGAAGTGGGTGGGACATTGACATCGTTGCTGACATGTGATACCATGTTAGAATGTAGTGCGTGGATGCTTCCCAGAAGTAATCTTGATCGGGGCTGACGGATTCAGCCTGCAATCGATCTTCGCAGGGTAATGTGAAGAAAGGGGACGGATTTAGGGTTCTTCGAACTAACCGTTCCCCTAGAATCCGTTGAAAGGAGATTAAATCGGAATTAGCTCGCTAATCAGTGAGTGAGTAATTTAAATTAAATAACTCTATGTTTACAAGGTTATTTATAGCTAATCATTAGGCTAATTATTTAACTAATCATTTAACTAATCTTTAACAATAATAACTATATTAGTATTATTAACTTTGGCCCATCATAAGCCCAATCGTCAATTAGCCCAATTGCTATTGAAACTTTTGCATCTTCTATCCCAAGCTTTCTTAATATTGTTTGACTATAACTTCATTGAAACTTTTGCATTAGCAACCTCAAGTTCCTTTGTTATATCTCACGCTAGTCTTGGGTTATTTACCTGCATAGTATATTTGAATTATCTAATTAGTTTTAAGTCCTGAACAGATGATTATCTGTTTTAAGTAATTATAGGGAAATTATCTCTCTAATTCCTTTACAAGAATCACAAGATGTCGGCGCTCGGTGGTGGAACAAGGTTACAAGAATAAGAACGAGATTAATTCGATTAGGTTTAACTTTTAACTTTTTAAGTTTTTAATTAGGAATTTAAGATATAGATTAATTTTACAATTTTAAATATAAATTTATCTATTTAATATATTGTATAAGGTTATTTATATAAATTATACAATATACATTTTTTATAGGGTTTATATGCAATTTTCTCTGGATACGGGGATTATCCGGGGCGGGGATTTCAATCCCCATTCCCGTACCCGGAAATGACCGGGGATTTCGGTCGGGGACAGGGATTTTTCTGCTTCAGGTAGGAAAATCATCCCCGTACCCATACCTTGTCTGGGTACGGGCCGGGTACCGGGTACAGAGACGGGAATCTCACCCCTAATTGAGCCTATTAAATTACAATACCCTTGTTCGGTCTTCCCAAGCCCGACCCGATTCGAAAAATAGTCAGATCATTAGGACTCGATCGAGTCACCAGGAGGCAAGTCAATATCAAATTTTAGGGTCGGAAAAATTATACATGTAATATTCCAACCTTAACAACCGGGACTCAGGTCGACCTCGGCCCATTCTCGCCGCTAACTACGAAAAATGACCTTGTAGGACGGACTTTCGCCACGAAAAGTTCTGTATTTTTGGGTTCCCGCGAAAATCTTACGAATTTGTGACGAATTTCTACCATTGATAATTTTTTCGGTTGGAAATCGGGGGGAGAAATAGGTGGCAGATTTTTCGTGGCGGTTCAACCATTGTCATGATGGATTTCCTCGTGACGGACTTTTCGTGATGAATTTCCGCCACGGATGACTTTTCGTAACCATACAAGGTATTTTTTCTTGTAGTGACTAGCCCTTAGGTATGCATGTTTAATTTATTCGATAATATTTTTTTTTTTGCAAAGGGTATTTTTTTTTTAATCTCAAGATAGTAAAACTCCAATCAGGAATCTAATTGGATTCTATGTTACCTATTTATCATTTAGCTTTAAAGGAACATTCATTGCGGCTGCCGTCAAACAATCCCGACACAACGGGCAGTTTTCCCGACCATAAAGTACCCACTTGTCCAAGCAATCTTTGTGGAAGACATGTTTGCACCTCAGCTCTCTGAACTCATCTTTTTCTTTAACATTGCAAAGACAGAAACAACAATTTTGATTCACCTCCCCATGATAACTGCTGATAGGAATGTAAAATCGATAAAGAACATCGGATTCCCGTGGCCAACCTTGGCCGAATTCCGACCACATGTGAACTTCAGCTTCTAACTTCGACCACATGACTTTAAGCATACATCTCCTCACTGGCGCGACAAATATCAGCAGCGTTGAGGTTGTAAACACTAGTGATGAAAGAAGAAACATTTTTTCCCCAAAAATGAAGTGGATGGATGAGATATGAGAGTTCTATATATAGATGAGTCTTATAGGTATGTTACTAAAAAGAATATTAACATGTGATTGATTTGAATTCATGAGTTTAGAAGACTGTAGATTTAATAGTTCATGCATTAAATGGAGAAAAACTATATTCTTGTATTTTTTATGCATTAATTATCCGTGGCGAAACCAGGAATTTTTTTCATCAGTAACGATACCAGGAATTTTTTTCATCAGTAGGATACCAGGAATTTTCTATTGAATCTTGATATTGTTAAAAAACGACCAGTTTCATATGAGAATCGATCCACTGTTTGAGAACTGAATGAGAATCTGGATCCTAACCATTTTTTTATTTTCAATTTCGGCTCGTATGTAACATGGATCAAAGTAGATTACTCGAGACTGTTGTCAAAAAAATTATTATCCACTTCGTTCATTTTATAATGAATGGTTAAAATCAAGATTGTTGTTCGGTTCTCATCTGAAATTTACCCTATTAATTATTATTTTTGGCTAGGTACTAGCTAAGCCACCCTACATTTGATTTTATTTGGATAAAAAATCAATAAAAACAAATTTTGTTATTAATGGTTTGTTGTAGTGTCAATTTTTGGTCGCAAATATTTATGATGCCACTATTGTGGCTTACTTTGCTCCAAGAATCTAAATGATTAGATTTTCAACACTGACAATAATTATGGCCCATAGTTTTATAGTTCTGAATTCCAACACTGATACCATGTAAAATTTAGTGTATGATATTGAATAAATTGATTTAACATTCAAATATAAATCCATTTCTAATAATTGAAAGTAGAACTAAAGATAATTTTTACCAATCTATCTTGATTAATCATATTAAAAATTTAGGGTTGATTTTGTTCCTAATTAACTACTTTACAAGTAACAAAAAAGTTAAATAATATATTAATCGAAGGAATTATTTGAATTAGCTATAGATATTGAAAAATTATTTTAAAATTCAAATATAAATCCATTTCTAAAAATAGAGAGGAGAAATAAAAATCATTTTTACCAATCTATCTTAATTAATCATAATACGAATCTAAAATCATTTTTATCAATCTAAAATTAAGGGTTGGTTTTGTTCTAAATTAAATATCTTATAATTAACAAAAAAGACAAATAATACATTAAACGAAATAATTTCGTTAATTAAATCTAGATATTGAATAAATGGATTTAAGAATAAAATATAAATCCATTTTTAAGTATAGAAAGAAAAAATAAAGATCATTTTTAACAATTTATCTTGATTAATAATTGAGAATTAAGAGTTGGTTTTGTTCATAATTAAATACTTTATTATTAACGAAAAAATACGAGTAATACATTAAACGAAATAATTTGTTGAATTAACATTAGATATTGAATAAATTGATTTGATAATCAAATACAAATCCATTTTTATGAACAAAAGGAAAAAAAATAAAGATTATTTTTAAAAATCTATCTTTACAAAAGATAATTAAAATTAAATGATGGTTTTGTTTCTAAATAAATATACAGTTTATTTTTTTATAACATTTTGGGTGTATAAAAAATTATCCCAAAATAAAACGATTTCAGAATTTCCAAAAAGTGAGACCAAAGTCGGATCATGCCCAAATTCCAAACCGACGGCGACTAGTTCCGGTGTTTACTGGAATAACGAGTGGTGAGTAAGGTATCATCAATCATATCCTTCGATTTCGATTGGATTTTTTCTTTCTTTTCTAGATCAATCGATTTCTTCAAAGTACAAGCCATAAACCCTATTTTTTTGCAAGTAGATCATAGTATGTCATATTTTTTCATCACTGATTTGATTACAGGTTTCGAAAATGTCAATGTCTCAGTCTGATTACCACATTCCTGAGTGTCGTAGCTTTTGGAAGACTGCAGCTCATGAGACTTTTCCTGTAAATCCTAATTCTTTCAGTGAAGATTTGGGTGATTCTTATTTCGAACGTGCAAGGGTACACCCTAGGTTTCTTCATTCTAATGCAACATCGCACAAATGGGAATTTGGTGCGATTGCGGAGCTTGTAGACAACGCGGTAGATGAGATTTCTAATGGGGCGACATTTATCAAGATTGACAGATGTGAAAATAGGAAGTGCACCGACGATCCCATTTTGCTCTTTCAGGATGATGGTGGTGGAATGGGTCCAGATGATATTCGTAAATGCATGAGTTTGGGATTTTCGTCGAAAACATCAGACAATATGATTGGACAATATGGGAATGGATTTAAGACTAGCACAATGCGGTTGGGTGCTGATGTGATTGTTTTCAGTTGCAAAAATAATCAAGTAGATGATCGTGAAACCCGAAGCATTGGGCTTTTATCTTATACTTTTCTCACAAGAACCATGAGGAATGATATAATCGTCCCAATGTTAGATTTTGAAATTGTCGATGACCAGGCAATACCCATGATCTTTGGTTCACAAAGCGATTGGGATTTTAACTTGAAAGTAATTCTAGAATGGTCACCCTTTTCTTCTTTGAACGATCTTTTGATGCAGTTTAACGACATTGGATGTCATGGAACCAAAATTTTTGTCTACAACCTATGGTACAATGATGATGGTCTTTTGGAATTGGATTTTAAAGATGATATCGAGGACATACGATTACAAGATAGTTTGAAAACTAATGGCCGTTCAGTTGCTCACACCAAAATGATTCAATCTCATATATCCTACAGTTTCCGATATTCGTTAAGAGATTATATTTCAATCTTATATCTCAAAAAAATGAATACATTTTCTATCATTCTAAGAGGGAAACCTGTACAACATCTTAATATCTCCAAGCAGATGAAATTCGACAAAGTGGTAAAATACCGGCCTCATGTTGAGAAGAAGGAAAACATTATGAATATAAGTGTTGGATTTTCCAAAGAAGCCCCTTTGCCTGGTATGTACGGTCTTAATGTCTATCATAAAAATCGTCTGATAAAGCCTTTTTGGAATGTTTTTCCAGAAAATTTGTTTAAAACCAAGTGTATCATTGGCATGCTTGAGGCAAATTATATTAAGCCAGCCCATGATAAGCAGGACTTTGAAAGATCGATTTTGTATAATAGTTTGGAAAAAAGGCTGAAACAAATTGTAAAAGAGTATTGGAAAACTCACAAGCATCATATAGAGCCCATACACAATACTGGCAGTAAACATGTTGAGACAAACAATGCTTCTCAAGTGGATCCTTCTAGTAATCCTGTTGTTGTTGAACCATTATCCTCCATGGATATACCTGTAATTGAGGTTACTACAGAAATGCCTCTTCATTCTCTCATTGGGCCAACACCTCATCTTTCAAAGAATTTTCCTAATAAGTTCCCTCCAACTGCCACAGCTATAGAAAGTAGATATGAACTGGAAGATGAAAATATTATTGATACTTCTGATCCCAAATCATTTGACGAGTTATGTGAAAATAACCTTATATTGCTGGCCAAGCGTGAAGAATTAAAAAAAAGTAAGATTAAATTGATGCAGGAAATAGATGAGTTAAAGAGGGAATTGGCAGAGGTCAAAAAGAAAAATTCAATACTTGGTTTAGATGTGTAGGAGCTGGAAGGATGACTAAGTGAGGAAAGAATGTAGTTTGATATTGAAGGATGATAAGGTCAAGATGCATTGTTTTTCAATCCTTTAATATTTTAATCTAACTGAAATCAACATTTTTTATTTCCCTCATTAACAGTTCAACAGCAGTTTTATACCACTTCATTGGTTTTCTCCTTTCACTTCAGGTAATCATCCCATCTACATTTTGATTAACACCTAGGTAGCAAGCGAGGCTGAGGTTAAAAAGAATGGAAACCTTGCAACTTGTAAGTGGCATTACTCTGTTTTTTCAACAGCAATTACTCACTTTTAATACCAAGGTGATTACTACTTGTAATTAATTCCTAAGGATTTAAATCATCTAATTTAGAACAATAGCTGAGGTATTTTGCCCTCCCTAAGGTATTCAGTTATTCACTGATGTATTTCATTTCAGTCTATTTTGATGGATTGAAATTACATGCTGCCCAAAATCCCAATAGGAGAAATACTATACAAAACCAATTTACCTAAAAGCTGGCCTTGTTTGCATGTGTCCTCCCTCTTCCAGCAATCAATCATATATTGGGATCACCACCAATTATTATTTTTCAATACTTAATCTATAAAGCATCAAGTAGAAGTCAAGTAGCCAACCCTTTTCTATCTAATTATTTCCCATGCCAATAATACCAGAGTCCAGAGCATAGCATAGCAGCTTGATCTCTTGACAAAGTTACATAGCAATAAATGGCTAACATATAATGATGAGAGATTGAGAGTGAGGTCTCTATAATTGATTAAGACCCCAGCTCATGCCTCAGTTGTCGCTTACTTGCTTGCTTCTTGAGGAAACATATATCTAAATACTCCATCATACATTCAAACCAATAATATAATTATTGATCATTGATGGTAAAAATCAAAATCTAGAAATTTTTTGTATATCAAAAAATATATATGCGTGCACACATCTTTTTTATAATTCATGCCAACCACCTCATTATTAATGAATTTAATATAACATTAATTAAGTCAAGCCACCCAAAAACCTTAGTTTACATCATCATCAACATATATTAACGCGGACAGACAAGATGGCAGTCAAAACCCATCATAGAAGCGCGTACCAAAACCATTTTGAATTTCATAGGGAGATTAGCTTAACTGATCAGAGTAAATATTAAAATTGTTGAGGGTGGTGATTCTTTACAAGCAAACAAAACAATTTTTGGAACTCAAGGAGATCAGCTCAACTGATACGCAGTAACTATTAAGGTTGTTGAGGGTTCAGGATTTTAGACTTGTTGTGTATGTATTTTTCATTTAATTTTCACCACGATTTAACCGGTGATATATTATGTGATTCTTTACCAAACAAAACAAAACAATTCTGAAAATACAGAGAGATCAGCTCAACCTATTAAGGTTATTGAAGGTTCAAGATTTTAGTATATTATGTGCTCTGATTCTGATTAGAGGTATATCTTTCTACTTGTATATTAAAAAAAATATAATCATGGAAAACATTTTCAAATCTTGAATCATGCAATTTAATCATTTAATATGTAAAATTGGTTGATGATAATATTCTTGCGTTTAAGCTTATTAAGCTCATTAATATAATATCAGATATTCTCTGTTTTTTTTATAAATAAATCTTTTCTTGGGTTATAAGCTGAGATTTGGTACGTGTATGAAATAAAATTTCAAAGGACATGATTATAAAAATAAAACATTTAAGGACTATTTTTGCAAAAAAACTTTCAGGTTTCAAATTAATTTACACATACAGTCATTAGCGATTACACCAAGTTACAAGAAACTAATTAGTTTCTCCTAATCATCACTCTAACTACGAATTGAGTAAAAAAAAACACACGCAGATAATCCATATTTAAAGATATTTGAAGTCTTGAGGAATACGTGGTATCCCAGATTTTCCGTGCGTGATCAATGGAAATCATGGAGGGAGAATCCATGGCGAAAAGCAAGGTCTAGCTCCAAAACTTTTGCTTGCAACAATGATGAATTATTATAATAAAACCAAAAAGATTCCACATTCTTCGAGTTTAAACCTCCTATTGATTAATCTAAAATGTATCTCTTACTTCATCTTCTTGGCCCACATCCTCGTACCCAGACGTTTTCATCGAAAAAATCATTTTTGAGTGTTTGTGATCAGTTGAGTTAATCCATTTTTTTTAGAACACAAAGAGTTAGATTCGAATTCTAAATTCTCAAAATTTTTAATAATTATTATGATCAGTTGAGCTAATCTTCGTTAATCCAGTAGAGCGAGGTAGGTAAAATGACATCAACAATGGAAACAAACACGGGACAATCCCGGCCCACACGCATGTGAATTGTATATGTCAGGAAGAAAGGAAGGAATGTGTGGGAGAATATAATTAATTGATTCATTTCAAATTTCCAACCAGTCATTTTCATCCAGCATTAGATGATTTTGATTGTTCATAAAATGACGGATTTTTTAAAGCAAAAATAACGCGTTTCTTTACTCTTCGATCTTCATTGCAATTCATTTCATTAGTTTTTATTTGTAGTGTTTTTTTGATAAGGTACATGATACATAAGTAAATAAAAATTACACTAAAACTCAAATCCTGAACTTTCAGAAATTCATTCACCTTAATAGGGAAAGTTACCAATTGGGTTAATCGAGTTGTATATTTTTATTTGTAGTAGATGGTTGAAATAATATGGATGTAATTTGATCTACAGCAAGAAAGGATTCTATGACTAAGTATTTACAATGATGATGATTAAGAGATTCAACAACAGTTAATGCATGTTGAATCATCAAAAACAGTTAAAACAAACCAACAAATTAATTAACAAACCAACAAACTTTTTGAACAGGTAGAGATTGAATTGGTTGATCATTTCCATAGGTTCTCAAAACCATCGTCGTCGTAGTAGTGTCCGCATCCGATCTCAAGACCGAGAGATGAGATCTCAGGGTTTTGATCCGTGCTCATTGCCGTCTCTTGCGATGCGACGCTCATTTGCAATGTCGTCTGGTGCGAGTAGTCAGGCATCTGATCAAAGTTGTAATTATTATTCTGGGTATCAGTAAGAAATGGCTGATTATGATGGGTGTAGAATTGGCTTGTTGAGGAGTTTGGATCCATAGTTGTTGTGATGGTGGTGGTGTAATCATGATCCTGATCCTGATGATGATGATGATCAGTAGAAGTTTCAACAAGAGGTGGTAATGTGGGGGACACTAGAAACTCATCAACAAGAGATGAGTTCATTGAGAAAGTGTTTCCTCTGGCCATCATCATCATCATCATCTCATTTGATTCACATGAGCTTCTGATCATCTTGATTTCTGAATCCTTGTGGAATACCCTACACACCACCCACTCATACTGCAAATTCAATTCAATTTACTCGTCAATCTGCATTAAATATTCTTGAATGTAAAAAAACAAACAGTTAAGTTAGTTAATTAGTTATATACCATGGAGTTTGGAGGAAGACGGTTGTAGGAGGATTTGCCTTCAAGTCTGAATTCATGAATGACCCAGTTGGTTTTCTCCCCCTTTGGAGCTCTACCTGTGTAGAAAACAAGAGTCTTCTTCATTCCTATGAGATTTCCTTTTCCTTTGAAAATCTCCTTGTCTTTTCCGGTCGCCTTCCAGTATCCGGCTTCAGTGGCTCTATTAGTTCTCATACCAGTTGGATACTTCCTATCTCTCTGGCAAAAGAAAAACCACTCCTTCTCCCCCATCTTCGCCTTACCTGGTGAATTTCGATATATTTACAATACAATTTCGCACGAAATTAAACACTTTAATTGTTGATATCGAAAAAGAAGAAACCTGGAAGATCCCATGGTTCACACTTGTTGAGATCAACTTCTCCTATGGCTGTTGCAGTGAAACTATTATCCAATACCTTCTCCCAAAGATAGTGAGTTATGATCTCCTCATCCATGGGATGGAATCTGAATCCCGGAGGAAGACATAAGCTCCCATGACCATGATGATCTCCATCTCCATCTCCTTCCATCATATTCATCAATCTCCTCCCCCAAAATCTGATATCCGATCGAATCGACCAACTATATATATGTATAATCTCAATTGCAATATGGTAAGATAGAGATGGCTGTTTTCAGTGTTGTTTAAGAAAGAAGCTAAACTAGCTGCTGCAGCTAGAGCATGAATTAATCGAAAAGGATCGAAGGGCGGCCGGAATCCCATTTAAATCAACACATAGATATATATATACATATATATAGGTAGATAGATAGATAGATAGATAGAAACGTGCTCCCTAAGGCACTTGTTGGAGAAGCCACACTCATTCATGGTGGAGCAAAAAATTAAGGAAAGGAAAGGGTGGGGGAGTTCAATTCAATCTGTTTGTTTGTGTGACATAATTTTGTTGCTGCTATTATCATAATTAGTAAGGAGTATATGTATGCTTATCGCTTCATATATATAAACCGCCACGCGCGTTTAATTTCATCATCGGTCTGTATGATCGATCATCGATAATCGTGATCGATCTTTTGACTACGTCTCTGACCTTTATACAAACAAATCAATCAAAGGGTTCTATTATTATGGCTCTTTGATGATTCATGGAAGAATTGAAGTGAGCAAGGAACTATGGTAAGTAGGTAGGTAGGTGAGAAAGGAAGAAACTGTGATCATCTTAATTCGGACAAATTAAAGCGCTCTCTCTATATAGAGTACACGTGTCGCTTCATCGTTACTTAGGTTTTGATGATCGTGCGAACGAGAGAGGATTTTAACGACGAGCGGCCGGACTGGTGGGCGGAATTGGATGGTTTTGGGAAATACATATATATATGTAGGCAGACATATATTTAGGGTGAAGTCGGTTTGTCTGTTATTTTTTGGAAGATGACGTTATTTCTTGAGAAGTGCACTATTTTCCTAGATGTAACTAACTCCGTTACCGCGTAAGCCCGATTGCGACACAACACGATCCAACCCAGCCCACCTCAACTCAAACCAAACTAAGAATTGTAATTAATTAACTAATCCTGTGGGTCGAGTTTAAGACCAAACGTGTTGGGCCTGACTTTATTAATTAATTCGACCCGAGTTTGAAGTGATCGATATTTAATTTAATTGTTATGGCGAAAAAGCTATGCATCGGCCTTGTGGGTTGTGGCCTGTGGGCTTATGGTTTAATTATTATTTTATTTGATATATATATAGGATCTGTATCTGGTGCGGTTCTCGCCGGTGCGGTTGGGTGTGTCGGCGAGAACCTCACCGGAATGGCCCGTCGGACGGCACGAACACTTTAGTGGCATTCGGACGGAGGTCGCGGACCCCACGAGGATGGCGCGAACGCCATGTCCCGAACTTCACCAGACTTGATGAAGTTTTGGTGAAGTTCGGGGCACGGAGGACGTGCGGTTCGTCCTCCGTGCCATCCGACGGATCAGCCGCACTGGGTTTCAGGTGCGGTTCGCCTCACCTGAAACCCAGTGTATAATTGTGGCGAGCAGCCTTGTAGGATCGAGATGAAAATTAAATGTGTAAAAAATTTATATATGTGTAACTTTTAACCAGAGGTGTTAAAAAAGAAAAAACACTTCAGTTAAAATATCAAAAATAAGATATTAATCTAAATCGTTCATTTACAATAAATTGAATCAGTTTATTTTATTTAAAATAAATGAACGATTTAAATTAATATCTTACAAAATATCTTACATGAATTCGTTTAGTTAAACAAAAGGAAGGCAAACCTTTATACAAACTTAATTACTAAAAAGGTTATAATTTTTCCTAAATTTGAATTTTAGATCGGTCGAGAGATGGATCGATTGAGAGTGGAATTAAAATACGAATTCAAGTAGTCGTCTGATACCATGTGAAAGAATCAAAGGGATTTCAAGGAGCAAATTAAAAGATGATATGAATACAAAGGTATGTGGCCAAATGCCTAGATTGTACATGATTGATTAATAAACCAGATTTGTTTTGTGTATTAATGCAAAAAATCAAAGCAAGATAATGCAAAAAGAAAAAATCATTCTATATGTTATCTCAATATTATTGTACCATTTTAATTTATTGATAACATGTTTACTCTTGTTTCTTATTCATCAAAGAAACCATTGGGATCTTCTGAAGTATCATTGCATCTAAGACTTGGTATTGTTTGTCGAGTTCGACGAGCGCCTTCTCACCGACCCTATCAACATAATCTTCATATTTCTCATATAAAACAGGAAGAGTGTATAAAAGCACAAACACTGCACAAATTTTGGAACATATATATAGTATCAGTGTCAAATACACATTTATTTCATCAATCAAATATCAATTTAAACTTATACATGGAAATGGAGACAGAAAGAAAGAGAGGTTGGATTGTTTATATTATATTTAAGTATGGATTTTAATTTAATGATATTTACATGGTATCAGAGTTGAATATGCATATTTCATCAACAAAACCATACAACTAACCAACAATTCAAACCTATATGCAAAGATGTGAACTTCATTTCATGATAATATTGACAAGGAATCAGAGTTGAATATAAACATTTCATCAACAAACTCGTAAAACTATTAATTAACAATCCAAACATATATGCAAAGACTTGAACTTGATTTAATGATAATATAGACATGGTATCAAAGCCTTTAATAAGAGTTGGATCATTTTTCAGATTAATCAAACCTATGTAGAAAAGTGTCAAGAAATTGAACCAGCTTCCTATAATAGAAAGAATCCATAAACCAGCAATCACCTGTGTGTGTATATGTAAAGAATTAAATTAGAATTTGAAATATTTCATGTTCATGTGAGACTTTAACATCTGTATGTAATGTATTTATGCATATAAAATTACCATAAGAAATGTCTTCAAGTCTTTTCCACTGGCAACATACTGAAATGTTATGAACGCTTCGTTAATCTCGTATCGTACTCTTTGCGCTATGCATAGAAACGTCTCTTCGGACACAATAGAGTTGGGAAACCTTGGAGGAGCTCTGTGTACAGAGAGGATGGAGATCATTAATGTATTTTTTTTAAGCAATCATTAATGTACTTAGTAATGAGAAATTGTGATTAATTAGTAATTCACTAATTCAGAATCAATGGAGGACAAATCAAACAGTCAGTCAGTCAGTTAGTTAAAGTACCTTTTGAAAAAGGAGGATGCATTGGACCAAACAAAAAGAATTGCTAGAAGAAGCATGAGGGAATAGCATAGAATAGTGAGAAGATGGTAGTTGAGCCACTCAAATAGACACCATATAAAAGTCACACAGCCAACTATACTTCCTGACAGTTGCTTGTTTCTCCATAAGATAACATCAGCAGCTGCAAAATCAAGATCAGATGAAGAGTTATGTCTGAAAGATAATAAAAAACAAGAATGGGAGTGAATTAAAAAAATATCCTGCATTTTCCATTTCCAAGAACTTTGTGAAGAGGTTCAGTTCGTCCGAATAAATGCTTCTTCCTGGCGGTCGGATTTACAAACCTCTCGTTATCCGAATCTGAAGAAGATGAATCATCCATGTTTTCAGTAACCTTATCAAATGGTTCAGACATATTTTCAATTACACCTATGAAATTAAACCATGTTAAAAGAACAAATCCTGATCAACTCCAATAAATTATGAGATCTTAATTAATCCAAAAAAGGAATTAAAATAAGAACAATCAAGAACTCCATCAGATAGAAAGATAGAAATGCATATATATATATGTAATCAAATCTTACAGAGTGCAGATCAAATCTTACAGAAAAGCAAAATTTATCTCCAGGTTCTTATTTTTTTCTTGTTAGAATTGAGATAGAGGAGGAATGAGAAGAACGAATGGAAATGGTGTAAACAGAAAACGGAGATTTTTTTTATAAATAGGTGTAAAATTTGATGTCTAAGGTGTTGCCAAGTGGATGGAATGGAGGATTTATGGAACCGCAGTGAAAACGGTTTGTATCATTAAATTAATAAAAAGCTTGTTGTTACTTGTTAGATGTTACTGATTTTTTTAATATTGAAACTTCTTTTTTGAGAGATCTTAATTATTAATTTCAAACCAGGAATCAAGTGTCATTTATAATAATATGAAAACTTTAAATTTTGTAGATATTTTCAATAGAAATTATGATGCCCGAGTTCTATTCTTGGTAAAAAAAAATGATGATGCTTAGGAATTAGGGTTAAGTCTGTCTACAAGCACAAAGATTTCTAACCATTCCCCTTATTGCTGACTTGATTGTAGCGGTCGCAATTTGTTAGCTTGTCGACCATTACGTTAAAATCGCTCTCAAATTCAATCTGCAAAATCAATAGGAGTAAACCAAAACCCCTGAAGATTGGGCTAAACTAAGATTATGTTAGCATGCTAAGTAAAAATGAACAGCAAACATGTATTGGTTGGAATCTAAAGATCTTCCTCTTTGTAAACTCAGTATTCAATAACAGATGATTGTAAGGTGAATCAGTTGTATCTAAAGGAAACAAAACTTGGAAAGTTAGGTACAATGTGATCTGAAAAGTTTGTAAACAAAATGTACAATGTTTGTTGCTTTATTTGAATTTTCAAATGAGAATATAATATGATAAAAAAAATACATGAAAAAACAAGTTGTTAGATGTAGGTGATTTGCCCTACCCACAACCAATAAATTTGGAATTGAGAAACATGATTTGGTGTCACAAATAAATAACTTAAGAATGATAAGACCAGGTTCTGCTATATACTGAGTTTAGGAGTGATAAGTTACTAATCTAATGAACTTCACAATTGACAATTGCATCACTATCAGTGCTATTCTGCTGTGCCCAGAGTTGTGAATATCTCCCCGCTTTTGATAAGAGAACATCGTGAGAGCCTTGCTCTGCAACTTTTCCATTTTCTAAGACAATGATCTGTCAAACAGAGTGAGAACAAGAAAAATTTGATTACTCCTGAGGATATTGAATTGGTAGATATAAAAAAACGCTTAAATAATATCCACACTAGCAATCATGTATATTAAAAGTTTTTTCACCCCCCATTGTCCAAGGCCCACTACGCGAGAACGATGAGGCATAGATCATTCTAGGAAACATCGAGTCAGCCCTCAAAGGTTGGGAAGGCCTAAACGATCGGATCATTTAGCTAGAACAATGCGGAGGGTGTGGGGTGGATCGCATATGATCACACCTCTTTTTTTGTTTTGAAATCTATATATTACCAGGTGGTTTTAACTCAAAAAAAAGTATATTAGAAGTTTAAAACTATAAAAGTGGATGGAATAGAATAATTAAGAAAAGGTGCTCCAGTGAATTTTTAAACATAGTGATTCATAAACATCATGTGCAAGCTGAATGTTTAATGTTTAAATAATTAGTTTGTAACGATAAACATTTTAATAGTAGAATATATATTGTTGATATCACTCTACTTTTCGTAAATCTATTAGATTGATTATAACAAACACTAATTCTGTTCATAACCATCTACATAATTCTGTTCCAAGTTCAATATTATTATAGAATTTACACACCGAAATGTATGTGTTAATAATCATGATGGTTCTTATCAATTTATCATATCAAAAACAGTCAATCAAATATATAAAAAATCTCTTCCAAGGAGACTAACCTCATCACACTGCATTGCAGTTGTCAAACGGTGGGCAATGAAGATAGATGTTTTGTTGCTAGATAAAGACTTCAATGCACTCAATATTTCAGCTTCAGTAGTACTATCAAGAGCGCTAGTGGCCTCATCACACAATCTAGTGCAAACAAATTAAGAAAATATTAAATCATTGTAATAATAAACATAAATTATATAGCATTAGGAACTTTGATGGTAGATCGTATCATCGTAGAGAAGGTAAATTTTTATTCAACAATAGATGATATTTAGCGTTTTTACTTTTTTATTATGCTATCAATAGAATATTTAGCATTGTTGTTAATGAAAAACTTTAATTACTTCAAAAAAAATATCTTCTGTTACTCACTACTCAATGGTAGTTTGGTAGAATACAAATAATACAATTTCAATATCTTATAGCACCTGGAAAAGCTTCCCAGTAGCAAGAAAATAACGCCACTAGTGAGGAAATCTGGCTATTTCAGGTGCTAAAATGCCTGAACTTGGCTGGGTATCTTAATAAAAAAACAATGGCAGATAGGCATGCAATCATAGTTTAAACAGGCAAAAACGCCTGCTATTTTCAGAAAGTACTTTAAGTGCTTTAGCATGCTTAAAGCGCCAGTGATATTTTCCAAATATTTCAGACAAAACCTATAAAACATGTAAAATAGTTAAAGATAGAAAATGTTCAGGAACTAGAGTTCCGAAATGGAAGAAAGATTACCAAGAATCGATGGGAAGAGTGAAAGTAGTCAATGGCTAAAAATATTAAAAAAAAGGATGATCGCCGGAACGGTCCAAAACAGACCGGAATCCGGTGAACATCATTTGTAGGCTGTTGGGGATGAAAAAAAAACTTAACCAGCAGCAACTGTCAAAAAGAGTAAAAGACACCAGAAACTGTTGGGGGAAGAATCCGGCAAGAGGCAACATATATTTACTAAACCAATGAGAGATTGAGAGCAAAAAAAATATGTATGATGCTTACAAAATAGAAGGTGATTTTAGGAAGGCACGAGCAAGTGATACACGCTGCTTTTCTCCCCCACTTAACTGTAAGAAATGAAAAAAAATATAGAAGATCATCACAAATAGTCAGCTTCTAGCATTCTTAATACCAAAATCGTGATTAAAAAAATATTCTTAAGTGAAATTAAGGATTGTTTTTTTTATAAAAGTAAATTTTCTCATTAATAACTAATGAAAAGGTGCTCAGACTTTTTTTTAAAAAGAAACTCAGACTCTTTCCTAATAACCAAGATAATATAATGTTGAAAATGAGACTCAAGGTCAAGGATTCCTTAGTCCTTACCAAATGATTTTTATTTATTTTGGTGTCCATTGAGTTTGTCAGAACCTAAATCCTGGATTTTGATCTCTCTCAATGTCTTGTAAGAGATTGGAAAAAGGAAACGAGATTTTACATGAATTAGTCAATGTGACCTACTCCAAGGATGATTGGCAACTGCACTTTGATCTCAATATGTAATAAAAGGTTACACCCTTACAGACATAATACATGACTATATATAGAGTTATAGACACACATTAGGTTTGTAGTTTGTGCAAGATATATCCAATACTCTCCACCAGAGTACCAGACCACCTTATAACCAAGGTTTTCTATAGGTGTGCATATACTTGCAAATGCGCACACATATGCTACCAAATGCAATCGCCCCATCACCTAATCAGGGGGTCACCTATTTATGGCTCTTAGCCAGATCCGGGTCAGATCCAACGAGATCCAGCCTAAATACACATTTATTAAATAAAAAAGAATCATTGAAAATAAAAATAAAAACTTGAATGACAAAGATTGTGGTGAAGAAGGAAATTAACTTGATATTATTAGTTAGATGTTTTAACTTTCAAATTAGATATTTTGATTAGACATTTAGACACTATTAGACTATTTCTACTATTTCACTCTAAGTCTATAAAAGACTTATGATATTTAGTATTTCAAAGTATTTTATTTTGAAATTGATACAAGGTATTATATATGTGTGTAAAATAGGGAAAACATGTGCAAAATATACATGGAATTTTTCATCGCCTAATGGGTTGCATATGCGACTAGGCGGATATGCGCACCATGGTATCGCCTGGTCGCCTAAAAATCCTTGCTTATAACCCAACAATTTGAACATCCACCTTTTGTTGCATATGAAGACAGTATTAGGTATTGCGAGACAGTATTAAGTAAATGTCATTACTCATTTCAAACCTTAAGAAAGTGTTGGAACTCCTACACATTAATGGTATTATCCTCAATTAGATTATAATCAAGTTTTTTGAAGCCATTAACAACAAAGAAAATGCTAGTGTCTTTCTGAATTTCATCTATCACCGATTCTGGTGGACGCAGATCGTACCACCATAATAGAGCATTAGAGCATGCTATTTGAGTCGACGATTATATTCTAACCAAATATGTCACACCATGCCACCAAAAAGAAACAGGTTTTTACTAATAGTCTAATACCAGAATAAGGGCTGACTTTTGAAAAATACTCTTTTATGAGAATCATCTACCTTTAACCCTCGCTCACCAACAATGGTTGCATAATTCTCTGGGAAGCTCATAATAGTATCATGAATAGATGCACGTTGAGCTGATTCGTAAACCTAAAAAGTGAAATATCAAGAAATATTACATAATGTCTAAAAGAGAATTTATATGTGAAAACAATGACGATCATTTACCAACCTCTTCCTTTGTTGCAGATAATCGACCATAATGTATATTATGGAATATAGTGTCATTAAAAAGTACCTAACAAAGATTAAAATCTTTACATTTCGACTAATAGAAAGAAAAGAAAAACTTAGCAATTTCTAAGTTGGAGGAATTTTCAAAAAAAAATATAAATAATGAAAAATAATGAAATTTTGGAGGGAGATGAGAATATGCATGCCATTTTTTTTGGAAGATTTAAATTTGCAAGTCGCTACCTGGATGCACTTTTCAAGCAAGGAAGATCCGGGTAGGATCTTGACCCAAATCCGACATATTTTTATTATTTTTAAAGTAAATTAGGACTGCCCCTTGCAATTTCCTCAAGCTAAACCATTGGTCTATGAAAGTAAAAGAGACAAGAGGACGACATAATGCTATTTTGTAGTAGAGACCATAAGGAGAACCTATTCTAGTATTATGTTTTTTGTTTTAAGCTGTTAAATGTTTTCATTTATGTTATGAAGTTTTAACCTATTCTAGTATAATGCTATGAAGGTCATTGCCCTGAAAATATAATGGAAATAAGCATAAAATATAAATAGGGATATTGTGACACTTTCCACACAACCATAGCGTCCTTGACCGTAGCCTTAAAATCTATGACACCCAATTCTAATGCAATTTTTTTGACGTCCTTTTGAAAGCAAATTCATTTAAGTCAAATGATATAGACTGATGATTTATTCAAAAAAATAATGATAAATGCTGTTTACTCATTTGGAATTTGGAACTCACTGTATCTTGGGGCACAACACCGATGCATTCTCGAAGACTCTCTAGGGTTACTTCTTGTATATCCTCGCCATCAATTTTTATCTGCAAAAAGTTCATTATCAGAAATTCCAAATTTGCAATTGAATTTAGGTATGGTACACAGTAAGTAACATTGAAAGAAGAACATTGATGGTAATCAATGATATATTATAGGTTTGAGATAATAAAGGTTTTTATTTTAGGTCGTTATAATATTACCCTATGTAAAAAGTAAAAACTAAAAAGAGCTTAGGCTATACCATAGTGTCATCTTATTTAGTGAACATATAGGATATTCAAAGTTTCAAACATAATGGCATTCATAACCCTCAATCCAGAGCATTTAAAAGAGTTGAGAATCAATCTAGTTACAATCGAAACAGATTTAAAAATGAATGTAGAGTTCTAATAATGAAAAAAATATTTATCTTACATGGCCAGAATCAGAATCAAAAAATCTGTACAACATTCTCAGAATTGTGGATTTTCCTGCAGTCATGTTGTAAAGAATAGATCAGTGTTTAGTAGATGCAATATATATAAATTCTTCTTAACTCTCAATCAGGCAAAATCATTAATTTCTATTTATGCCTAATATCAGAGAAGAGCCAAAATTCAAGTTAGACGTGTATTCTAAAAATAGAGAAGAAAAGAAATTGAATCCAAAGACATTTGCCGTTAATAAAAATAGACAGACAACAATCTGCACAGAAAAATGAATCACTTTTTCAATATGTTAAAAAAAATATCTTTAAAGCATACCACTTCCACTTGTTCCTACAATTGCTACACTTTTTCCAGCCGGTACAATAAATGATACTCCCTCAAGAATCTTCCGATCAATTAAATATCTGAAATGAAAGAGAAAAACCCATGTCTTGCATGTCATGTATTACTGAATATTTCACATAATACATAATAGGAAAGAAAACAAAAATAGAGAACAAACCAATGGCACCACTTAAACACTCATATGTGGTTGAGGACTTTGCATACTTAAACAATAATGCACGATAAAAACATTTGTGAATTGGGACACCACTTAAGGCACACATCAAACTTCTAAAGAAACTAAGTATTCAGTGATTTATGAATTGCTTATATTATCATTGCTATTTACTCTACACATGTCATGTTTTTTTTGACAATTGCCCATGAGATTAGAAATATTTGAAAGTTATAGACATTAGACATAGATGTCTCCACTCTCCTAGATCTTTAAAACTCTTGTTGATAAATTTCAAGACAACTACAAAAGTACCCACCCGAAATGTACATTGTCAAATTCAATATTTCCTCCATCTAACTGTAGAGGATTTGCATTATATTTATCTCTGATTGCAGGAACCTCCTGCAAAGTCCATGAAAACAAATATTGCAGATCAAAAAACGAATATGAAATCAGAATTCCAAATCTTATTTTTATGATCCAGAACAATGAAAATATCAAGCTACAGATTATTCATTTTCTCAACATTTATACATAGATAAAAAAAGACCACGACCCACTTAGAAGGATTTAAAAATTCCATAGCAGATGAAACTTGTGGAATGTGGACAGACAACCTTCGTTAGATTCATGTCCACCCACAATTCCTGCTTGGAAGTGCATGTTCTAAACATAAGGTCATGGCGTAACACATTTGGAGGGAAAGAAATAGGATAATCTAGCTCAATGAATTGTTTGGCAGGGAAAGACTTTACTTCCATGGTCTACAAAGATTCATGTAAATGATCTTAAAAATCCTAACAAACCCCCAATAATAAGGAATTTTCAGAGAAAAATGATATATCATAACTAACAAAAATACCTCAAGCAATTGAAACATGGATTTCATATCAATGAGGCTCTGTCTAGTTTCCCGATATACGCTGCCAAGGAAGTTGAGAGGAATAGACAATTGGAACAGAAGTCCATTGACCATAACCTGCCTTGTTTCAACAATGATCTAAGAGTCAGCAAAGAATTAAAAGTAAAAACATTTATTCATCTGGTAACTTGATTTTATTTTTGTGCAACATAGTAGAAACAGTGTATTTACATTTTACACTAAAAAATATATGCGTAGAGTGAAAGTACTAAATATGTCGTTAACGATGACTGAACATTAATGATTGATTTACATTAAATTTGATTTGCCGGTTGGTAAAGATTAGGCCTGTCAATGGATATCCGAAATTCATTTAGGCTTAATCGAATTCAGATACTTAAAATACTATCTAAAGCTAAACGAATTCGAATTCAAATAGCCCTAAATGAATTCGGATAATTATTCAAATTCGAATAAGTATATAAATATATAATAATTTTACAATTTGTACCTTCTCTATTATAATGTAATCTATATTATGCTGGATTTATATGTTAAAATGTTATGTTTAAAGTATACAAGGGTTTTTATTAAAAAAAATAAGTAAAATATTATTTTTTTGGTTTTTTTGGTTATTCGAACCGAATTCGGATATCCGTATTCGGATATTTTAGTCGAATTCAAATAATAATCGAACGAATTCGGATTATCCGGATATTAAACGAATTCGAATTCGGATACAAGGGTATCCGGACCGAATTCGTCGGATTGACAGGCCTAGTAAGGATCTTCCTTGCTACAAATGATGTTTGCCTTTTTCTGCCATTTTCTGGCAAACATCATTTTTTTAAAAATTAAGTTAAATCTTCAGAGCCCAAACATTTGTTTTTTTTTAAAATTAAATATTAGGCTATATGAATCGCGCTAGGTCCTAAGGGATGATAGCAGCTCTTCTTGAAACCCTCGGGTCTGAAGGAGATACTTATGTCATTTATGACTTCCTTGAGAATTTCTTTTTCTTTATGAATTAAAGCTTTCCATGGGCTTAAAGTGTTTAAAGCTGAAAAGTGCTCATTCATAAGCGCTTTTCAAATCGCTTTATTTTAGTGGGTCAGTGGGTCGGGTAGGGTTAGTAGGTCGGGTCATGTCGAGTTAGTGGGTGGAGAATCCAGTTGAATCTAAGAAGAGAAAATTCATCGCGCCCCACTCCGGTCGGTACTCTCCTGGGTAAGTCCCTGTGTTTGTTGGAGACTTGGAGTATGATGGATATCAGTGGATAGTAGTCTGCGGATGTTACCGTTGGAATCAGATGAGTATGGGGTGTAGTAGTTTTGTGCCCAGGGATGTGGCATGTGGGTATGACGGAACAGGGAAACGAGAGGCTGCACACCATGGTCGGAGAGATGGGAGGATGTTTGAAACGAAAGTTAATGCTCGGAGAAGACGGCCGATGTGAACATGTACCTTGCGGCTAATCCGAGACCGCGGGCTTTGACATAGTTGAATAGAACCGAAAACCCTAGCATCTGAGCATCTCGACGGCCCAATTGGGTAGTTTCTCGTTCAGTGCTAGAAGTAGCCATTGACCGGTGTCTGGAAGTGGGTTAGTTGATCTGCATACATTAATATATTAGGGATTAGTCATCTGGTGTGTGTCATCTGTATATATGTCATCGTGTCATCTGGTGTGTAATAATACGTGTATGAGATAGATAAATACCTCATTAATAGACACGTATCAAATGAGATAAATAATACGTGTATGAGATAAATAAATACCTCATTTGACAGATGTATGATATAAAAATAATACGTGTCTATTCTATATTTATATGATTTGGAAAAAAATATATACAAGGGTATATATGCAATTTTCGAAAAAAATTACATATATTTACCAAATTGCCACTGTCGCTTTTTTCAGCTTTAAGCGCACTAAAGCGCTCCATGGACAATGGGAGCGCTTTACCGCTTTTTGAACTATGAAGCTTTCATTGCTGAAAGTAGGGTAGGGCATAGCCCAAGATTATAGGGAAATGCAGATATATGAGATATAATTATATAAGTAAAAACATGCAAAGCATTGTCGCTCTCTTATATAGCAGTAACCATGACTAACTAGTCAGGGACTGGTGCCTCAAGAGGTTGGACTCTCATAGACTTATGGCTTGAGTTTCAATTTGAGTAAGATTGAGCTTCTTACACAAGTTGTAGCACCATAAGCGATGCTCACATCCCTAATGATTTCTCTGCTTATAATTTATGAGGGCCTTAGGGTATGTTGTTTTAATCTCCTGTTCCTTTCACTCCATATGTGCCAAGAGAGTGAGGCTAACAGCAGCCAATGTAAGCCCCAACATCTAGCTTTGTGAGTATGTTTTTGACCCCTAAGTGTCTGTCCCATAAAACATTGTTGAGAATAGGAGGTGTCTGGAATATTGGCAGCCAAAGTAAAGATGTTGTACTGTCTCATCCTCCAACCCACATAGGGGACAGGTAGTTTGTAGTTGGATTCCACAACTATGGAGCCTGGTGAGGGTGTTGAGGCTTTTAACTTTAATTCACCATAAAAACATGGAGAATTTAAGGGCCATTTTGCACCATATGCCAATGTTCAAATCTTGTATGATACCCTTGGGTCTTAGTGTTTCAGAGTGTTTGGAGGGAGCTATTTGAAGTATCCTATAGTTGCTGAGACAGTTGATGCTATTTGAGTGTTTCCTTGAGAATTTCTTCTAGTGACATGAGTGAGTGTTGTTATCATCTTCTGTTTATTTCAGCCTATGAGTGATTTGAGCAGAGTAAAGTCTGAAAATAGGGGAGATCCAAAAGTGATCGATCCCACCTAAAATGTTATTAATTAGTTTATATACATTTTAGGTCGATTGAGATCTAACAGAATTATACTAATTATCCTGTTAGACTTAGATCTAAGTCTCAAAAGTTTCTAGATCTAATTAGTTAATTACAGACATATTAACTAATTACACAAATACCTTTATAATATCACTAATACAACCCATACGTGCCAACTAAAAGATCCAATCATATTCCATGGTACAGTGATGCGTTTGTTAGCTTTTGACATGCCTCAGTTAGGTCCCCTTACTCCCCTATTCTGATGTCAGGATGTGTGGTGGTAGGTGTGGGTATATTCAAGATTTTCCAGAAAATGTTGTTTAGTTTTTCAACTAGGGGTAGGAGGATGGCTCTGGAGTATGGGCAATCGAAGAATAAATGGCCTCTAATTTCGATTTTTGTACGTAACAGGCAGGTGGGTTGGATGGCCATGCCCCACCCATTTAGTCTGGTAAAGGTGTTCAGGTGCCCCATTTTGTCCTCCATAGTAGTATGGAGAATTTTTTGGGTTTATGGACTCCATAGTAGTATCCCTGCAGCTAGGTTGTCCCTGTGACTTTTATACCTAATTTCCTCACATATTGTTGCAAGTTTCATGTTTGGATTTCCATTTTTCCAAAACACTATATAGTTTGGTCAACATTCAAACATTTGTTATCCATATAGGGTATTTCAATATCCTTATAGATAGGTAACCATTAATTTTTTATAACAATATTTTATGAAATTTAAGTACTTCCAGTAGACCTCCTAAGGTAGTTGATGAAGCACTGAATCTGCTACCAGGGCTCGTGGTGGTGCGAGGTGATGCCGGAGGCTCTGGAGTCCACGACGCGCGCTCTACGTCAAATACCTGCAAGTAGAAACTAGGCGATTCTAGTGAGAATCGGCGAGTTTCTTAGTGATGCTCTGGTGAGTGTGGAACTTGGGTTGTGTCTTTGAGTGTCCCCTTGGGACCCTTTTTATAGGGTCTCGGAGGGCGCAATCAAAGGCGGACACCGCGCCTATTGCCATATATGGGAGCATTTATGGCATTGGCTGGCGACGAGTAACGGTCGTAAGTCGGCGATTCAGGTATGGAAATCGCCTATTTAGGGAAAACTCGCCGAGTTTTCAGGGGCGAGATGTGCAGTCTACAGTCTACCATACTGCCGATCTTGGCCCTAACTCGGCGACTTATCCCTAAAGTCGGCGACTTGGTAGTCCAATCGTGACTTACGGGCTAACTCGGCGATTTGGACGATGAACTTGTTCCGCACTGTGGGAGCTCTCCGGGGGTCCAGCCTAAAACGACGGAACTCTAGTCCTTGTTGAAAGGCGTTGCTGGAAGTGACTGCCGTAATCAGGCATGTCTCACCAGTAGTCTTAAGGAGATAATGAAGGACATCAGTCTGACAGTTTCTCCTTTGGGAATCACAAGAACAGTTGTCACCCTTTGAAGATATCGACGATGAAAGTGTGGAGACTAATTTTCAGAGACAACGTATCTAGTTACTATATAATTATACCACGTAACTAATGGGAGAGTCAATGGAATTTTTGCTCATTTCCTTTTACTTCTATTTGTATTTCTAATTTCTCTATAATTTTTGTAATTTGGGCATTGTCCTTCATTTTTGATGAAAAAATTTATTTGATTTCAAAAAAAAAATTAAGTACTTCAAATACATTTACAAAAATAAACGTACTAAAACACATAAAGCAAAATGTAGGGATGAGAACGGGTCGGGTCACTCCGGTTCCGCGCCCCGGTGGTGACCGGGTCGGGGCAGATATCCTGTCCCATTTTTATTTTTTGACTTGTTGCCCCGGTCATATTCCGGGGCGGGTCTCGGGCATGGCAAAACCCAGACGGGTCACCCCGATTTAAAAATAATAATTTTTAATATAATATATTAGATATAGGATTAAGAATTTATTACATTTTTAAACATAAGTCTTAGCCCTTAAATCTTATGTCCATTTTAAATTTACTTTTAAAAACTAGGATAAAAAGTTTACCCATTTTAAATTATTTTTTTATAATTTGCATTTTTTTTAATAATTCCAGACGGGTCGCCTCGGATCCGCCCCGTTCCGCTCCCCGGTCACCGGGTCCGAGGCAGGGGATCAGGGTACTTGACTCGTCCCGTTCTGGCAGAACGGGGCTGCTTTTTCCTTTTTTGAACTATGATAAGCCCTAGAATGGAGTGCAAGAAGCCAAAAAAACATATATAAACAATGCAATAGATACCCATTTTCAAAGAAATGTTATAAAAATTCAGAATAATTGACATGTAATTTTATGAAAAATAAGAAATATTGTATTAAAATAGTAAATTACTAATCAACAAACACGAAATATAAATAGTAAATACAACTAAAAAATAGGAGTTGATGTGCTTACCAAATCACCAACTGTCATAGAACCCTTCATGATTCCATATGAGCACAGAACCATTGCAGTAGATAGAGCTGTACTGAATATGACATTCTGACCAAAATTCAAGTAAGCAAGACTGCTCTGTGTTTTCAGAGCAGCGTCTTCATATTCTGAAAAATTAAGAAGCAAAATCAATCAGCTAATGTTAACTTCATTTTGATATAGATAATTTTCATTAAAAATGAAAGGACCAAACCCAGATTATAAATAGTTGAGATTTAGGGGATGATTAAGCCTTGTGCACTACTATATATATCCAGTAGCTACTTCTATAGCATTAAATATTGATAGATTGTTGCCTCAAAATGATAACTCCCATGGCATGTAGTGCATTTTTCTGAATCATGGTATGCACAATTTTTTTTTGATGGATTGTTGCACACTTTAACTAGACTGCAAAGTTGGAGACTCAATATAAATACGTCCTGCCCACTATGTGGAAATGAGGAAGAAATATTACAACACCTATACTTTAACTGCCATTACACTAGATCCTTATTGCTAGAGACCACTAACTGTCTTAACAATGCTGTTTGGACACTTAGTAAGCAAAATCCCCCACCTCCCGCAATAGATATTCATATTAGGATAAGGGATATTATAGAAACAATACAAAAATTCACCCACAAGTCCAGTTGTCGGGGGGTACACTGAACTATGCTAGCATCTCTTTCCTGACACATATGGTGTGAAAGGAATAGAAGATTAAAACAACACACCCTAAGACCCCCAGAAATTGTCAGCAGAGAAATTGTAAAGGATGTGAGCATTAAATATGATTCTACATCCTATAAGAAGCACAATCTTTCACAGATTGAAACACAAGCTATACGTTTATGGGCAATCCTTGGCCAGTTAGTCAGGGTCATAGCTGCATAAGAGATAGACAATGTTTTTACATTTACTGTACTTGCATTTTCCTATATTATTCTGTAATCTTGGGCTATGCCCAACCTCTTTTTCAGTAATGAAAGTTTTAATTTTAAAAAAAAAAAATTCCACCTATAGTTGGTAAAAAAATTCTCGTTTTCATCTGAAGTTATCTACTTTTAATCTTGTCCATTGGACTAAAACTTATCCGTTAGAAAATGAATGAAAGAAGTATTAATTAAATCTTGTCCATTGGAAAATGAATGGATGAAAATACTTACTTTAATTTTGATAATTAAAGTAATGGATGGATGAAAATGAATGGATGAAAATTTTGATAAATTAAAACTTTAATTTCTGAAAAATGGATTTGGGCAGTGCCCAAGGTTACAAATGTAGGAAAATGCAAATACATAAGTATAAAGCCATGGTCACTCTCTTATGCAGCTGCATATGCAGTCGCATCAAGAACAATGTTATAGAAGAAACTTCATGGAAGCCCATCTCCAATGAGCCCAAAAACGCCCATGAAATCTTGGCCTCACATTTAAAATAATAGTACATATCGGGATTAGTGTAAGATGGAGGGGAAAAACAAATTTCAGATGAAATGGATGAACGGTCAGGATTTTATGGGCGTTTTTGGGCTTAACTAAGAAGGGCTCACCTGAAAATTGTTCTAATTGAATATATGCCCAGAATCCCAGATAAAACATTTCTAGACGAAAACTTGATAAATAATTGAAACTTTGAAAGAGTAGACAAATTAATGATTCAAATCATTCAATAGTTTGAATGTACTCACTCTCCAAGAACACATCATACTTTGCAGCCTCAAATGATTCATTGTTGAAATACTTCACGGTCTGAAAAGAATCAAAGATAGGTAGAAAACTTCAAAGAAATTGCCCCATGAGAAGGAAAAAGAGAAATATTATGCAACAAGCAAAAAAACCTCGTAATTCAGTAATGAATCGATTGCTCTTGAACTTGCATTATTGTCGGCTTTGTTCATCGCCTGCCTAAATTTAGTACGCCACTATGAAAAATAAAATGAAACCTTGTCTTAATATTTATCAAAAATGAACGAACACGGTAAAAAATATTTTAAATCACGATTAGTCAAAATTAACAAAAATGTATTTTTGTTATAGCACACAAAATATATCCAAGATACCTGTGTGATAACCAATGTAAAAGCAATATACGCTGCGACAGATAAGGAAGTAATCCAAGCAAAAGAAGCGCCAAAGTTGTATGCAAGAATACCAGATACCATTGATATCTAGAAAAAAAGAAAAATATATTACACTACAACATCATTTTGTTAACAAACAGACGAATAGATTTTTTTTATGGAAATCAAAATTTTCATTGTATAAATGAAGGGCAGTGCCCTGAGTTACAAATAGGGATAGAATAAAAAGATAGGGAGATTAAACATAGCCCAATGACACTTTCCTATATAGCATTATAGCTAATACCCTGGTATTCTATGCGTCGTTTATGCGACGTTTATGCGCCGCATAAACGACCATGCGGTTTTCCAGACCCCCGCATAGATGTTCTATGCGTTTCGGGTCTGGGGCGGGTCAGCGGGTCGGATCGGGTAAAACCCTATTACCCGTAACCCATAGACAAAAAATTAAAAAAAAAAACCAAAACCCGTAACCCTCCCTTCCGTCGGCCACCACCAGCAGCCATCTCCGCGAGCAAGCATCTCCAGACGCGAGCTCCAGCGAGATCAGTACATCTCCAGACGCGAGCAGGCCATCTCCAGCGAAATCAGTACATCTCCAGCAGGTCATCTCCAGAGCTTAGAGCCTTAGACTATTGTTAATCTTAATTATATAGTTTTAGACTTTGTTATGCAATTTCTATTTACTATTTAGACTTTTAAACTTTATTGGGTCATTGGAACACTTTTTGCTATATTATATTATTCATATATTATGGAAATATCAGGGGTAATTATAAAAAATACATGTAAATATAACATGTCGCATATTTACGTATATGCGCGTATATACACGCATATACTTATATGCTTAAAATGTCATCGCATGAACGCATAGACGCATAGAAAACCTTGGCTAATACTCAAATAATTAATTAAGTAGCAACAGAAGGTTGGTCTCCCATACTTGCATAGTGTCTACCTTCAACTGTGAACAAAAGGCCTTCCTAAAGTCCTCAAACTTAAGGAAAAAACAATGTCCCGACTCCTGAGTGATAGCCATGGAGAGAGTTTCATGAGGTCTTAAGGGGGCTAGAGGTGTCAATTAATACATCCAATGAAATTCGAAAGTAGGCCCTAAGAAGGGATTTTGTGTGTGAATATCTGACATGTATCAATGAGATCTATTCTAATGTCAGACACTAATAGAGTGGGTATGAAAATGTTGACCAATTTCCAAAAGGGAATCATTTAGAGCAGCTGCTATGTCTAGTAAGAATTTTCTGGAATATGGACAATTGAAGAAGATGTCTCTACTCTCCAGTCTTCTCTTCTTGAG
Source organism: Zostera marina (assembly GCA_001185155.1). NCBI lineage: Eukaryota > Viridiplantae > Streptophyta > Magnoliopsida > Alismatales > Zosteraceae > Zostera > Zostera marina. Next base: position 438,178 of record LFYR01000980.1, on the reverse strand, counting down.
TGTTGCATACTGCATAGGAGGCATTCAGATGGTGTTTGCAAACTTTGCACCCCTCACTGCCTAAGTCTTTGAAAGGTATTTAGGTGCTTCCACTTAATTCTCCGTATCATGATGGAGAATTTTGTTGCCATATTGGACCAAAATACCAAATCCCTTTGGGAAAAGGATCCTTATGACTTTCTCTCGATTTCTCTGCAAAATATAAAAAGGGATCTTAATGCAGAGCATGTTCTCTGTCTGAACTGGTACCCTGCTATACAGTCTACGCATGCCTCAAAATCTTCCTTTGCAACCATGGAAGATTGAGAGGATGAAAAAAACTGTCTTTGCCAACTTAACATTCTTTTATTGTGGTCTTTCACATCTTTCTCTGGGGAAAACCAACCCACCATCTCAATCTCTCTACCTCGTGATCTCGGAATAGCACCTATCATAAGTTCCAGCAGAGTATCCCTCTTTGGGTGGATGTCTGCAATTCTGTTGGTGGAACTCCGACAAGAGAAGGCTCATCGGAAGAGAGGTCAACTAGGATGTTTGGACCAATAAGTCGCCAACAGAATGATTTGAGTGACAAGAAAAAGAATATTAGTGATATGTTAGAATTAGTTCTATTAATCATAATAGCTATATTCGTAATATATATAGTAACTATTCGTAACTAAGGGTGACTCCAATTGTGCTTCTTCTATTGCAAGAAGTGCAGTTAGCCTTAACTAAGGTTGCAGGCTCATCTCAAAGAGTAGTCCCCCACCTATTGAGATAAGGTGTAAAAAAGGAATAAAAAAGGGACAAATTAGTTAGCATTTTTATTCTCATCCAGGTATATCTCTCCCTTGCTTTTACTCTGTTCGTTCTTTTCCTATTTTCTTCTACTCCTTCCAGATCTGATGGAATCCGGATTCCTCTCACTGGTAGATTCCAATTCTTCATTGAACTCCTCAGTTGCTTAAGCATAACAGTAGATGATCTCCTCTTGATCGTCTACATCATGTCCAACATCCAATAGAGGAGGTGTTATGTACATCAAGGTAAAAATTTCAAAAGTGTCCGACTGTTCGCTAATTACAGCAAAGACTTGGAAGGACCAAAAGCACGAAGCATCAAATGCTAATAGAATATGTAGTGCCATTTTGATCAGCCAGTGGAAGGACTGACATCCAATAAATAATTAAATGGTGGCTTCTTGAGAACTTCACCAATCAAATGTTAAGAAAATAGTGCTAATTGTAATATATTTCTTTAGTTTTATAATTGGAATAAGTTATCTTGATTGTTTAGGAAATTTTATGAGATTTTAAATGGTTAATCTAGCTTTATAAATATCATTTCACTATATTTTTCCATCTTCCATCAAATTTTGAATTTTCAAAATTAAAACTCTGTAATATTTCCCAATTTAATGAATTTACCTCTAAAATAGTAGGAACAACATTAAACACTGCTGCTGTAAGAATGAAATTTATAGCACGGCTTCCACGATCAATAGTGCGATTTAATGCACCTGTTTGACGGCTGCCATAAAAAGGGAAAATAATCCACAAAATGTAAGTAAATTGACACATCGTTATAAATGGCAATATGATGTCTATTTATCCAAAAGTGTAAATTGAGTATATGATAAATCATTAAAAAAGGTTTGACTGTTTAGGACCCATCGCAAGCCAGCGGTTTATCATAGACAATTATCTAAATAAAAAATAATTAAATTAAGTCATTTTTTAAAGAAATTAAAATTTTCTTATAAAAAATGAAGTGCATTATCCCTGATTACATATGGAGGATAAAGTAGAAAATACAAAGATTAAGGGAGATAGAGTAGAAATTAGAAAATACCATAGTTTTGAAAGCGCTGCTTTAGCCTTTAAGCGAGCTTAAAGCGCTCTAGGAGGAGCGCTTTTCAAACCGAACGGGTTCAGGTAAAGATCCACCCGATTATCCAGTTACACCTATTATTTAATAATATTTTCACTTAATATACTTTTTTTCAATTCTACCCCTTTGTTCTGACTCAAATTAAAAACCTTTATCCCACTTTCAGATTTTAATTGGATTTAATTGTAGTTGGATTTATTTTAGTTGTATGAATTAAATCTTTAATATTCTATTACATGTTATTTTAATAAATAAAAAAATTCAAGCAGTTAAATTTTTCATTTATAAAAATGAGGGGCGTTGCAATGAGAACTAGCAATAAAATATAAAATATAGATATAAATATGGATAAAATATAAATTTAATAAAATATAGATAATGTCATTGGATCCCTTTTTTTTATTAATTTTACACTTTTTACTTCTATATGTATTTTTAATTTTCTATAGGTTTTATATTTATTTATATAAGATTATGTATATAGTATATTACTAAAATACCCTTGGTGCTTTAAGCGTCCAAAGCAAAAAAGTGCTTCCTGAAAAATGGAAGCACTTTTTGTTCTGTTGAACTATGGAAAATAGAAAAGGCATCGACACTTTCCTTTGTGACTATGTTATCTAGTGAGTAGTGATATAGTTACTTCAGTTAGGTGCCAAAACTGTATGTTAAATTTGTGACATTACTTGTGTTTTTAAATTTAAAAACTGTATGTCAGTTACTTATAGTTCTCTATATAAAGAGACCAAACTTCGAAAAGTTTGTCATCTGTTTTATCACTTTTATGTAATGTTCTATAGATCATATTACTGATTCTACAAGAAACTTCCACCTACATTTGCCACTCTGTTTTGATAAGAATTTCAACTAACAAAATTAGAATAACTCTAGAGTAGGGGCAATTTAAAAAGAGGTGGCTCCTAGTTTCATCTTCATTGTTGCATAGGAAGAAGGTTGGTTGGATTTGGACCCCCCATCTTCAATGTTTTGAGATGTCCCTATTCTCCAAAGCAATCTGGTCCTTATGTCTCTTTTAATCCTTTATTAAATAATGCTCTGTTATATTATTATAGTATTATCTATTATTTTAAATTTTCTTGTGCTTCGTAGTTCGTAGTTCGTATTGTATCTCACTATCTTCGTCACTCTTAGCATAACATGTATCCTAGGCCCTAGCATTTGAAGTGACGATAGTCGAGACAACTCTATGAAATGACATAAATGTTTCTAAACTTAGTACTTAACAGAATCCATGAGTGACTTGAAAATCCTCCAACTCTGTTCATTTAAAAAATAGCAATAGAAAAGAAGAAAACATTAATTTCTATTGAATGATCAACAACTTACCTTAAGTGATATCGAAGATCAAGATCATGTAAATGTGAAAAGACCTACAGAAATAACATGAATACCATATGTTACTTAAAATTCCATTTAGCATAAGAATCATAACAGAAATGATTAACATAAAGTATTTTTTTATATAATTATAATATAAAAAAATGAAGAAATCAAATAATCAATTACAGAAAGGGGAGAAAAGGCTAAAGCTTTTTTTTATAAAGTTAAAATTTCATTAGAAATGAAGTGGGCCTTGCCCAGTTACAGAAAAAAGACCCTGAGTTAGAAAAGGCTAAAGCCATACTCCGGGATATTCAAAGAAATTAAAAAGCTAGGCCCACAAATGGACAGAAAAAATCAGACTGGCCCTTAACTAAATATTCTTGAATTTAGTTGTTTCATGCTTACCCTAAATTTCAATTTGGAATCAGATGAATGTAAATCATACAATACACTAAAATAAAAGAATTACATTTGCATAAAAGATGACAATGCAATTAATGCACTGAGTAAACTCCCATCACAAGCTATAGATTACATGAACAATAAGTTCACTTCCAACGCTAATTACAACTTGTAAGGGAGCTAAAATTAGAATTGTGCATTACTGCATTTGCAACTAATGTATTTGTAATCCATTGAGGAGGGTGTATAGTAAAGACTTTGAGTATATTGTAAAGTAAGTGCACAACGTTCCAACATTGGTTTTGGAATTAATGGTAAAATTTCATTGAAAATGAAGTGAGCCTTTCACAGATTTACAAAGATAAACAGAAAGATAAAACCCCTTCAAAGACATCGCTACTCAAGACTTAAGAGTAGGCAAAGTCCTCTAGGGATGTCATGACCAGAAAACAAATAACCATAAAAGCATGGGAGAGAAAGATAAACCAAAAGTGGTGTAAAACTCAGTAAAAAATGGTGTTAAACTCGGCACCCAGGTAGTGGTAATTGGTAAATTGTGTCAAGTTATGTGAACTTCTAACGTAATTATTTAAAAAGGAAAGGTAAAAAAATTAAACAGGGCAATAATCATAAATGTGCTAATGAAAGGAAAATGCAGTAGAACAACAAACATAAAATATAGTTGTTATAAAAGTACAAAATAAAGGTTAACATGCCACTGATGAACAATGACTCGACCGAAAAAGAACTCTTTTATGTGAGATAATATAAGGCCAAAACTGCCCAATATTTAAATAAAAAACTACCTTTCTGGACACTGTGCGGATAGCTCTTAGTGTCACCTTGGAAAAAACAGCATTTCGTAATTCTGTTGAAAGAATAATCATCAAAAGGAAAAGTAGTATATATAAGAAAGAATGTAGCAATCAAGGTTCCGGATGCGCCTCTGCGCGATGCGCCGCCGCCTGGAGCATCTGAGCATATGCGTGCATATGCGTGCATATGCGCTCAGATGCGCCAGTGGCATTTTCGTAAATATTTATAAAACTATAGGAAATTAATATTTTTTTATATATCTAAATTATATTAATTAAATTTTTTAGTTAAAAATATATTGGATAGAAAAATTATTATAATACATATATTTATTAATTATTATAACACCCTATAATTCATTGTAACACCAAGGTTTAAAAACCGGTTAATCATTTAGGGGTATTTTCGTAATAATATAGCTCTATAAATGGCTAGGGTTTCTTTAAACTTATAAAAGAGAGACTTTTATAAAAAGAAAATAATAAATAACCCAAGAGGCTTTTAAAAAATAATAACGTAATGGGCTGGGCTGGGCCTTCTTTAATACATCTACAACATAAAAAATACTCTATAATAATAATTTATTTAACCACACATTTTTAGTCCCACATCGATAGAATTCAAAAAACACAAAGAAGGTTGGTCTATAAATAAAGATTCATTTTGTCTAAAACAAATATGAAGTCTAAAGAGTGGGAGGAGCTTATATTAAAAATAATATAGCTCTTTTCATGGACCAATGTATAAATTTTTATGCTAAAAATTTATAAGGTCTTAAAATAAATTTTTTTTGCCTTTTTTTTTTAAATAAAAACAAAACACTGTTTTAAGTTATTTAAATAACTTAAAACAGGCCTGGATCCGGGTCGGATTTTACCCGGATCCGACCCGGATCCGGCTAAGGGAGATGCGCCTGGCGCATCTCCCTCTGGGGGCGCATCATCGCATATGCGCGCGCACCCGGAACCTTGGTAGCAATCCATGGAAGAGAAAAAACAAACTGATTGAACAGAAAGATAAAAACTAAGTATTTTATGAATGATTGAGCAAATTTCCATGAGTATTAGAAGTTACTTCGTAAATGGTACCATTGCAAGCAGATGCTCCAGCCCGAGCTATTCCAAATCCAATTAAAACAGCAACTGGACTTACGAAAAGAGCCAGCATAGTAGAATTAGCATCAGTAAATTGAATCATTGAATTAGCACCTGTTGCTGCTGATAGCCAATCTACAGAAAGCTTGAATAAGAAAGGTACTTGAACATTTATTACCTGAAAATGTGAGATTTAAAACACCGTTAACTTGACATTGAAACTTTTATTATAGAAAACAAAATTGGGCGCCAAATGTAGTGGAGGAAAATATTGGATTGATCATGGCGTGGAAGATCTAATGAAATTAAGAAAATGACAAACTATTCAGAGTAGGGAATGCTGCAACTGAGAAAAGAACATAGTGGAAAGTAAAAGGTTTATTCACCCAATATAGTAGGGATACAAAGTGTAGCTGCACTATACTAGGAGGAGAACCACAGATTTTATTGGATGAATCTGCTTGTTAAGGTTTATCCACCAGCCAGAACCTGCTTCTTTCGACCTCGTTCCTGACTTTTGACCTCCGGCCATAGTTTTAAAAAGCATAAAGCGCTCCCAATTTCCAATTAGCGCTTTTTTAGCTTTAAGCGCTTTAGCGCGCTTAAAGCTAAAAAAAGCGATAATGGCATTTTCGTAAATATATGCAATTTTTTAGAAAATTGCATATATATTCCTGTATTGTTTTTTTCAAATCCTATAAATATTTTTTTTTCAAATATATACCCCTGTTAGCGCGCTTAAAGCTAAAAAAAGCGATAATGGCATTTTCGTAAATATATGCATTTTTTTAGAAAATTGCATATATATTCCTGTATTATTTTTTTCAAATCCTATAAATATTTTTTTTTCAAATATATACCCCTGTTATAAATATTTATAGGTGTAATATAACATTTATTACAGTAAACATGTAATATTTATAGGTGTAATATAACTTATATTACACGTTTAACAAACCAACCAGGTGATGAATATTTATAGGTGTAATTTATCGGTGTAATTTATAGGTGTAATATTTATAGGTGTAACAAACCAACCAGGTGTCTAATTTGGGAAGACACCTGGCCAGACAGATGCTGGACCATGAGAAACTTCCAGCAGCTATAAAAGAGGAAGAAATCTGTTTGAAGAGTTTGCTTCTACTGCAGCTTACAGATCTTTCTCCTCCTCCCTACTTCAAGCTTCTACTGCCCGGTGATGGGTAGAAACCCACTAACCCGACCCAACCCACTCACCTGCTTAAAAAAAGCGATTTGGAAAGCGCTCCTCCAGGAGCGCTTTTCCGCTTTAAGCTATTAAAGCGACGCTTTAAGCGTCGCTTTTTATTCTATGCCTCCGGCAGAGGAAAAAGAGGGAGTAGAACTTAATTACTTCAAGTTATAATTTTCTTATTCAATTCAAATAACAGAACTACTAGTATTTCTATATTTTTTGATATTAAGTACCTTAGATCCTTAGTTTAATATGCTACATTGCTAATTTGTCAGAATATGCATTTTACTTTCTGAATTTGAGGTATATATTAGTATATATTAAGCAATATAAGATTAGTATATTATAAAAAACAAATTATGTAACGCACTAGGCATCGAGATGTGAAAGTCTGACGTGCCTCGGCATATTTCAAGCCTTGGTTTGTACCTATGTAACTTTGCTATTTTTGGGTTTTCTATACAAAAGAAGAAGAAATCCTCAACTCCCTCATCCCCACCACCCTACACACGGACCTTAGAGTTGAGGACATTTTTTTTAAGAAGTTAATGATTTTCATTTTTATAATGAAGGACAATGTCCTGATTACAGATGGAGTAAAAGGCATAAAAGATAAAAATATGGAAATAAGTAAGACACTTTCCACACAAACACGCTGCCTAGTATTGACTATTGATATTCTAGGTCGTCTGCCTCCGGAGGTTGGTCTCCCATATCCGTATCGTGCTATGCCCCAAAGGATGACAACAGCTCTTTTGTAAGCCTCAGGCCTAAAGGAGCTTCTTATGTCATTTATAACTTCCTTGAGAACTGTTTCTGGTGGCCTGGATGTGTGTTGCTGTCATCTTCTGTTTCTTTCTGCCCATATGTGCCAGCTCAAGGATCCAATCATGGTCCATAATAAGCCCCAAATTTGAGAGCGATGAGTTAGCTTCAGTTAGATTCTCTAGTCTGATGTCAGGGTGTGTGATAGTAGGTGCTGGTATGTTCATTATTTTTCAGAGAGCATTGTTAGTTGAGGACATTATATGTCAAAAGCTAATACACCATTCCATCTCCTGGAGCTTGCACTGGAACATCTTGGGCAAATGGGCAGTCTGTCATGGCATTTATGGGCAGAAAGGAACGAGTGATTGAAGAATCATACTCCGAGACCACCAAAAGTGATCACCAAATAAACCATCAGGGACATTAGCTTGTCCTTCAAGCAAGAGATCCACAAAAAAGGAAAATTCAGGGCCAGAATTACAGTTTTTGTACAAGTGGGAGGCTTCAACTTTGAGGCAACTTCTCTAATTAGATTAACACTAGGGAAATTGTCAGCAGAGAAATCATAAGGGATGTGAACATTGCTCATGATGCCACAACATATAAGAAGTTCAATCTTACACAGATTGAATTTCAAGCCATACGTCTATGGGAGTCCAACCTCTTGAGGCACCAGCCCTTAGCTAGTTAGCCATGGTCACAGCTAAGAAAGTGACAGTGATTTTGCATTTTATGTTTTACATTTTATGTACTTGCATTTCCCTACATTTGTAATCTCGGGAATTGCCCTGCCCTACTCTATTTGTTATCCTCTGATGTAAAACTAATGGTGAAAACTTGAAGAAGAAGAAGAAGAAGAATTAAATGGAATAAAAAGTTCAAACACGCGTTTTTTTTGTAATAAGAAAACAAGTATTTACCTTTGCACCAATAAGAAGACCCATGGCCAATACCACCCTGAGACGAAATTCAAGATTGTCATTTGCCCATAAATACTTAATAAGATTCCGTAGTATGGTTGTGTCAGTAATACTTTCTTCTGTCAAATTCGGTTTGGATATAGCATTTTCGTTTGGTTTTCCATCATTATTAAATGGCTTTATTGATGAAGAATCACCAGAAGATGTTGAAATAAATGCATATCTCCTATATAAGAAGTTCTGACACAACAACAAAAATAGCAATCATAGTTTTGAATTATAACTCAAAATTATAACTTCATTAGCCAAACTCAAACTCAGATACCAATCTAAATAGAAGAAACAAAAAACACCCAAAAAAATGCACACAAAGTCACAAACTAACCTTCCGTAAATCTAGAATCCCTGCACTCCTCTTCACGATAGACTTGACACCTAATAGAGATCACGCACAACAATAACTAGACAACCAAAACGAATTTAGAAAAAAAGAAAGAAAAAAATTATACCATAGGAATCAGTTGAGAAGAGACGGGGCGGGATGATGACGGCGGATTTTACTAGGGTTAATCTAGAAGCTTCATTAGATCGAGTAGCCAGGAGTGAAATCTGAAAGCTTCTCCTCCATATCCGTTGCATTCTGCAGTTGCCGAATGGCGGCTTGTCAAATTTGGATCGACGTGGTGCTGTGAGTGCCGGTAGTGTGTTCTAGACTTCTAGGTGATTGATTGCCTGGTGATTCCACTATTGCACAAACCGTTTGCTACGTCTTATTTATTATTATTATTATTATTATTATTATTATTTGGTGGACTTTTTATAATTTTAAAAGTAATCAAAAATTATTTTATAATATTTGGTCCATGAGGCCCAATGCATTTGGCCCATGAATTTGACAAGATAAATAAGATGAAAAGGGCTAACTGTTAAGCTTATTTTTATGAATTATAGATTTAAAAGTATTTATTTTTACTTAAAAATATATTTTTAAGTAATTAAATTTTATTAAAAAAACTAAATTATAAAATAAAATATATAAATAGAATTAAAAAAAATGAACAAAAAATCATTAATTTTCTGTTAATAAAATAACTAAATACGATCAGAAGATTGATCTTTCATACTTCCATTATAAAAGTTTTCAAATGCTGATAACAACTCTTTTTGTAACACTTCAGAATTCAGATCAAAGAAGATACTATGTTTTTAATAACTTTTTTAAATACTACCTCAGAAAGTCTACTAACGTGTTGTCTGTATCTTTTTTTTCTGTTCATACATGTCACGATGAATACCCAATAGCATTTTTGTCCATACATGTCATTGAATTGCACAGGCTCCTTAACACCATCAATCTAATTTTTTTAGTGTTTTACCCAAAAAATATGTGATTTTTTCAAAAATATAGACTTATTTGTAAATAAAATTTAATAATAAAGATTAGATCTATTGATTCAAGGAACTATTAAAATTACTAAAAATATAAGATTTTAATCTCGTAATTTTTATTTAATTTTCACCAATAATATATTATAAATCTATTATAGAAAATAAATAAAATAAAGAAACCATAAAGAAACATATCATACTTCAATGCACAATATAATAGAAACTCATACTTAATAACAAAAAATCTATGGATTTGATGAAAAGAAGAAGAGAGAGGAAAGGAACATATTTTATATAAATTCAAATAAAGAGAGAATTGCAAGAAAAAATTAGTGGCTAAATAATAATTAAGAAAATTTGACAGGACAATGAGTTAATTAAGAGGAAATCCTGAAGAGAATATTCGATTCGAAAGAACTTCTAGATAGGAAAAAAACAAAAGTAACCCAAAACATGATTATGAAAATATAACTTAAATTGGTAGTTGAAAATTGCGATTTCTTCAATGATCACTGGATAGTGATTTGATTATATCAGAATCACCTGCAAGGAAGAGTAAAGCTACGTATGTAAGTATTATTGATCAATGGTGGTATGACCAATTTAAATCACATTGTAAATAGAAGGTAAACCTGGATCAAGGATGCTCAGACAGCCGACACGGAAATATTTTCCACATGCTGTTCCCAAATCAACATTGTCTGTGAAAAAAAGCAAAGCACATCAATATTTAGTCTGGTTCAAAATCTATATTACAAGAAATGAAATACAATAACATCTGAGTTTAATGGATAATACAATAAGAATGATAAAAATGTATATAGAGAGTGAAAATGCAAGATAAAAGAAAACAAGTTAGTAGATAGATCACTTACTTCCATTGAAATGATGAACACCGATCTTTGCCAACATAGCATAATACTCAATCTCAGACTTACGGAGAGGTGGGCAGTTGTTGCATATTATGACCAGCTTAGCTGCAAAATAAAAAATAACAAGAAGATCATTGATTATAAAACAATGGAAAATAGAAATACATAAAATAATTGTTCAGTTAATAAAACTCCAGAAGCTCCAATAACTCAATCAGAACTCATGCATTCAGGACAATATTATGTTGCATTGTGGAGTAATACAAAGTTTAAAACATAAGGCTATTTTTAATACAATGCAAAAAAGAGGAATAAAGAGATTGACACTGATAACAAAAGACGCAATAGAGCATGTTGGATGAAAAATAATAATTAGGGTTGGTCGCTTATTGGTTATAATACATGGAATATAGAAATACATAAAACAATTATCCAGTTAAGACTTAAGAAAACTCCAGAAGCTAGAATAACTCAATAAGAACTCAGCCGTTCAGGACAATATTATGTTGCATTGTGGCATAATAAAAAATTAAAAACATAAGACTGTTTCTTATTAAAATGGGGAATGAGAAAAATAAGACACAGATAACAATAGACCCAATAGAGTATATGTTGAATGCAACATAAAAATTAGGGTTGGTAGTTTATTGATTATTACACATGAGATGGAAAAGAACTGTAATTAACGTATCATCAAGGAAATTCCCAATAAACAAAACAAAACAAAACAAAACAAAACAAAACAAAACAAAACAAAACAAAACAAAACAAAACAAAACAAAACAAAACAAAACAAAACATAACACTATATATATAAAAGAAACAAGGTTTTCAAGTATGAGAATGTAATTGCTTTAAAAAAAATTATAGTAGAAAAAACACAGGAACATGGATTATAACATTTCACATTTATCATTTAGGCAAAAAAATTACAGAGGTCGTTAAATTGCAACGTTAAAAACTCGATTGAACGAAACAAATCGCCATAAAAAATTTAAAATAACGGATCTGAAATCTTGACAACGCGAAAAATAAAAAACAGGAGATAGAGATCAAATTACGAGAAAAAAAGAGGGGAAGTAATACATTTAGAGCTCCTGATAGTTTTAAGGACGGTCTTGTAACCAAGAGTATACTTTCCACTCTTCATGACGAGTGCAAGCCTATTGTTGATGTTATCATGGCTCTTCTTCTGCAGAAATCACAAAAACAACAAATAAACATGGATTCTTATGGTGAAAAGAGGCTCGGCGGATCTGTAATTAAGAGAAACGAAAAGAAATGATGTCATTTAACAGCTCACCGTCTTCTTAGCGGCAACCATGGCTGCGGAAATCGGCGAAAACGGAGATCTTGAAAACTCAGAAAGGAAGAAGAATGGCGGCAGGGAAACCCTAATCCAGACTTGCCTCGTTTATATAAGTCAAAGCTGCTAAAACCTTGAGTCGAATCAATTGAGGGCGTCTTGCAATGTAGGGTATATTTAACCTTGGATCTTCATCTAATGGTCAGGAGATGTTTGAAAATCCATTGTGGCAAAATTCAAGGATCGAAAGTGTGAAACATAAAAAATATAAGGGAAAATCTCAAATACACCATAAAAATGTATAAATTTAATCATTCATCAACTCAATTATATTTATCTATTTTATTTCATAGAACGAATTTTATTGAAATTGAACATAAATCATTTTATTAAATTTAGATTCAGATGAGATAGTTATAAATGAGATATAGTACACATTTAAACCATTAATTCTCTACTTTGAGATTAAGAAGAAAACACATTTTGAAAATAACTTTGTTTTCATATGGTATCAGAGATCACTGAGCTCTTCAGTAAATCCTGATGCAACATGGGATTCTCTTGCGAAAACGAAGATGGTAAAGATAAGTGCTGCTTCGACGACAAGAAGGAGACACATGCCGTTTGAACGTCTAGGGTTGTAAAAATGAAGCAACCTAAGACTGTTACTTTAAACAATTTGAATTATTATGCTTGGAGACCACAATTTGCTCCTAACCTAAGAGGTAATCACTTGATAGAGTACATGGAGCGTACCACCAATTTGGTAAATCCATTTTGTGAACAATAAGACCAACTCATTCTTGATTGGCTCATGTCCTCAATATCGCCGGCTATACTATCATCTGTGTCATCGCGTGAGTCGAAAATGCATCAACAAATGGGAAAAGTCGAGTGCAGATATCGACACGACGCTCGCGCTAATTCATAATGTGAGTATTCCTAAAATCTACTAGGACCATGCGATGATAGAAGTAGTTCAAGTTTATAATTGCAACCCTACCAATTTATTTGGAAAATAACTCTCTTAATTATATAGGGTGCATTTTCAGAACGATAGGACGGTGGTCGTAGAAGGGATGTCTAAATTAACTCTTACCACCAGTACGCGGATGTCACCAGACAGGTACGGAGGTGGCAGGTAACCCATACCTCTATGACTAGGTAGCTCCTAGCCAAAGTAGATGTGTGCCTTGTTGTCAGCTATTTTGGATGTCCGCAGGGAACGACATTTACCGTAGTTGACGGACGACCAATTGAATTTCAACAGTATCCAGCACAGGTACCGTTCGCCGGCCGGTGAGGACAGGTATCGTGTCCGAAAATTTCTGTAATTATATAACCTCATTTTAGACTGGTATTAGGTTTGATATCAAGAGATATTTTGCTTTCCTGAACAACGTTTTAAAATATGTGTATATTCATTCACACGCATTAAAAAAACAAAACAAAAACAAGGGAGATTTTTAGGTGAAGAAGCACCAGCCGCTGGATAAATTTTTAACCTGCAATTCACCTGAAATCACTCATCTCCAGTTGTTGATAGATGCATGCATTGTACAGACTTCTTTCCAAAGGATGTGGATAATTCATAATTTGTTGGTGATCTTAAATGCCGAGGGTCTTTCTAGATAGTTGGTGCGGAATTGAGTGTTCTTCCCCTCCATGGTCATGGAAAAGCAATGTCAATATTCCAACCAGACACAACACTGAGCCTACAAGAAGCTTGTCATTGCGTTCGACCCAGTGGAATTTTAGCTGACTGGCACCGTAAAAGGATAAAGCCACCAGTGAAGTCATCACACCTATTGTACTGCAATAGAGAAAGATTAAACACATCAATACACAACATGATTAATATATAGGGCAATGAGAATAAGTTTGTATTTTGCCATTTGTTTGCTCTTGATAGGCACAATGTCTCAAAAGGATCACAAGCGCAATGAAGGATCCCATTTGCTAACAATTCCTTAAGTTTGTTTTCACCTAGAAACTATTCAACATCTCAAATTCTCAAAAATGATATAATCTGTTACCATAGTGGGCAACTATAAATATAATTACTCTGATATCATAGATCTCCTGTAATTTCAAGCCTTGCCCTTCATTTCTAATGAAAATCTTTAATTTCCTCAAAAAATAAACTGAGAGACATTTCAAACAAACAAATATAAACTTAGATAGCATAAAAGAAAAATGGGTTTAAGATCTAGTGTGCATTATGATGAATTAAAAGTGCAAGAATGGATCATCAAAGGTACCAAACAATGAATATTTAAAGAAGAAAATCATGAAAAGATTGATTGAAACCGAACCAGATAGTGTTGGACAACCTTGGTCCATGGGTTAGGGTTGGACAATCCACATAGGTAGGGTGTCAAGTAAAGCTCGACTCGATGTACTCGGCTCGTTAAGCTCGCGAGCCGAGCTAGAGCTTGGGCATAGGCATCGCACAACCCGATCAGGGTCAATCAACATAAACCCATTTTCTATTATAGCACATTAAAAACTGAACCAGATCAATCAGTTCGCATCCAGACCATGTCACATTTTCAAAACCTCTATAAAAGTATAAATAGAGGAGGATTGCCAAAGATAAAGGGTTACATAATTCTACCCTTGAAGACTGATTACTCAAGACTTCCGAATTCAAGAATAGAGTGTGTGTTCTTAGACGAAGATTCCCTTCTCACTCTAGACGTTACCTGAGGTGCTGCTTCAACCCAACTTGGGCCAGAAGACATCACCAACTATAAGTTAAAAAATATCAAATTAACGAAGTGCATTTTTTAATACCTGAAAAGTAACACTATGATAGCAAGAATCATCATAGAGGATGAATTGCCAACGGCTAGAAACACAGGAAGTGTGGTTGCACATGGAGATAGTGCTGGAACAAGCACAAGTCCTGCTACAGCCATCTTTTCCATGGGATGATTGTGAGAATGACTGTGTCCTCGTTTGCCAAGGACATGGGAAATAATGTAACCTCCTCCAAGTACTATAAGCAAGAGGGAAGCAAGTTGATGGACTGTTTCTTCACCTGCAATTGTGTTGGCCATAGTGATTGCAGTAATGCCAAGTAGCGACGTCGAGATGACATGCAATACTGCTCCAAATGCAGCTGCAGCACAAACATCATAGAATTTTAAAAAAAATCTAATTATATTTCAGAAGTCAGAACAAATCGATTTTATGGAATACCAGCATATTCTTGAGGAAGAATGTCGACTCGGAAAGAGTTGTTATAAATTCATAATGTAATTTATATTACATGCTGAACTTAGCCTCTGTTTGGTTGTTTGAAATCCAACCCATATATATCTATAATCCATAAAACATGTTCCCTTCTCCATTTTTTAAATAATTCCAATAATACAAAGTTATAGGTTACAAAACCCAGTGAATTGTAACAGGTTAGATTAGAGTTAAACCCAAATCTCCAGGTAGAAAAAGAAGAAGAGACAGGAAGTTTTAATTTTCATTAATCATTACATCTCCATGCATGGTACTATGGTAGTTATAGATACTTAGGTCAACTGCTAGTACAAGCCCTCTACATAACAATACAAAAGGATTAAAGTGGAATGCCATATTGATTCAAGATAAAGAACAACAAAGAAACAATCTAAATAAAAAATCAGATAAAAACAACAGCAACATATTGAATTTAAAAAGGAAGACACCATCACATCAGCAGATCATTTCATGAACTAGATTTTCATGGGAAAAAAGAGAGATTAAAGTGGAATTCTACATAGATTCAAGATAAGAACACCAAAGAAGAAAAATAGTGATATATCGTTCAACTGTTCAGTGGTTTTAATATATGAATGGAAATAAAACTGATTTATCATTTTCAATCATCATACCTAGCTAAATTTCAAACTAAATAACTATTTCTACTTCAACGTCAAACAAAATCTTTGCAAAAACCTAAACAATAATCAAACATAATAATAATAAATCATTCATAATAATCTCAAAAGTCAACGAATCAGGATCAAATAAATCAGTATCCCAAATTCCCAATTTTTATGAGAGAAAACAAACAAACAAACAAACAAAAAGTCAATCGTACTCACTGACGATGAGAGTTCTTGAAAGCGTCCAATTCTGAGCGCGTCCGACGACGGAGAAGGGAAGCCAATGGGTGGGGATAAAGGAATGCAAGATGGAAACCGTTGCAATTCCACCTATAGTGGACATATCTGCTGCTGTAAACCCTGTCTCCATCTCTCGTAACAACAAGAGGACAATCGAAACAATTTGAAACTACTGAATTTGCCTTCGCCGGCTCCAAGATCGATGCGTTAGGGTTTCGGTTAAGCAGCAACAACGAATGATTTTGACTTGCAGGCTTGGAACTTGGAAGATCGAGTTCTAGGACTTTAGTATGAGTTGTAGTTGGAATCGTGATGACCTGTATTTTGTACATTTGCATTCAAACCCATTATCCCCAATACTTTTCTATTTAAATCCATTTCATTAAGATTACATAAAAATCATAATATCGAGGGGGTTAATAGTTTTTTTTTTAAAATAATAAATTTTTTTATTTAAAAATAAAGTTAATGCATAGTTTACAAAAATAGAGTATAGAAACAGAAATAAAAAGAAATGAATAAAAAACCCATTGACTCTCTCTCATTAACTATGCAGTTTAGTTATACAGTAACTAGATACACTGTATCAAAAAGTTGATCTCTCATACTTCTATTATAGATGTTTCCAAAAGGTGACAACAGTTTTTTTGTAATATCTCGAATCAAAGGAAAAACTGATGTCTTTAATAACCTTCTTAAGGACTACCTCAAAAGGTCTCCTAACGTGCAGTATAAGAAGTTCAGGAATAGCATGAACCTTACTCTATTCATGCTTTAGAGAAAGATAAAAATTTACATGAGAATATGAAAATCCATCCATCCTAAATCAATCATCTCATAACCATAATCATATATTCACATCATGTGATAATGTATGATTTATAAACAAAGTGGTGAATTTTTTCCTGTTGTGATAAAAGCAGTCAATTCAAAATGTGCATTAAATCCGCCTACCATGACGCCTCTGTCGCTGCTGAAAAGAAGCTAAAGCCTTGATGTAATCAGCCTCTCCAAAATCAGGCCAGAGCGATTCGGCAAAAAAAAGTTCGGTGTATGCTGATTGCCAGAGTAAAAAATTACTCAACCTTAGTTCTCCACTGGTTCTGATCAGCAAGTCTGGGTAAGGAAAATTGCCAGTACAATTCGTCTCCAATTCTTCTGCGATTATAGATTCAGTCACATCAGATGGATCGAGGATACCGTCTTTCACTTTGTGTGCGACTTTTTGGCAAGCCTGGACTATGTCACTTCGCCCACTGTAGCTTAGTGCGACAATCAGTTCTAAATGAGTATTATGTTTTGTGTCTTTTTCTGCTTCTCTCGACAAAATCTGTAGTGACTCTGGGAGCTTTGATGTATCCCCAATCACACATATTCGTATACCTTTCCTGATATGAATAAGAAGAAAATTATTTCATATTTCTAACATCCAGGATGGTTTAACCATTGTTTTGAGATTAAGTAAATGCTTGTTGTGAATGCAAATAATTAAGTAATTAACCAATGTTTCAGAGATTTCCAAATGCTTGCTTTGATTCAAAATAAAATCAAGTTAGAACAATTATAAATCCACAGATACTCACAAACAGATTGGACGAAACTAGTTGATTTAATTTGATTGAATTGCAGCCTATTTTTTTGAAATATTTTGATTGGTTTAAGTGATTTACTAGTTCTAATTTGATTGAATAACAGCCAAAATTTCAGTAAATCTACATTGGATCAAATAGTTGTTCTAAGTTGAATAAAATTTAAAGTTGTATCAGTGAATTAAAACCCAAGGGTTTAGATAAATCTCGATGGATCCTATAGTTTTAGCAATCAAGATATGGAAAAATCCAGTTGGGTTCAAATATATTCTAAGAAACACACATCAGAAAGATGAAAATCGAATACAGACTTAAGACACAATGACGCATATTAACTTACCTGTTGAAATCTTTAAGATGTTCTTTGAATAAACCCTCAAACAAACGCATCAAGAAATCAACCTCTGCCTGCAAAAATAAAAAATAAAAAACCTCAAAACAATAAGAAGTCCGAAGAAGATGGAAATGGGAAGAAGAAAAATAACCTTGGGTCGAAGCCAGTTTTCAGTAGAGAAAGCGAAGACGGTAAGAGCTCGAATACCCCAAGAAGAAGAAAGATCGATTATCTCCCTGAGCGCCCGGTACCCTGCCTCATGGCCTGCGGAGACGGGAAGTCGTCTAAAGCTCGCCCACCTTGAGTTTCCGTCCATGATGACAGCCACATGTCTAGGCATTGTTTCCCTCAGAAGCCCTGGGGGAAGAAGCAACAGACTCGCCTCTTCTTCCATCTTCTCCCACCTCCGTCCATCGTCGGTTTTAGATTTTTTTTCCTCTTCTTCTTTGTTTTCTAATCGGAAAAGGTTTGACGGTACTCTCGTGCACCAAGAGTCGGAGGCAAACACCGATGAAGCTATCCTCCTCCCCTTCCTTCCATGTGTGCATTCTGCTTCGACGGCTACCGAGGTCGAATGACTGACCGGCCGACGAGGTGAGGAGGAAGGCGGAAGTAGAAAGCTAAGAAGAGAGTACATTTGTTTCTTATCGAGTCGAACCGGTTTACTGACTCGAATATAAAACCCAAAACCCGGCCCATCATTCAATTTTCAAACTGAGCCCATACTGGGCCTGAATTGCACCCATACTTTTAATTAAGTGAACCCATTCATACCTTCTATTAGACTTGGCCATTACCAAACACAAGCACATTTTTTTTGATAATGTTCAAAATGTAATAAATCATAATAAAAATGTACACAAAGAAATTCAAATCTTAGACTTCAGAAATCTTAATAGTTATTGTGATCAGTTAAGCTAATTTCCATGAACCTCGGAAACCTTAATAGTTACTGTGACCAGTCAAGCTAATCGATCTCCCTGAACCTCGGAAACCTTAATAGTTACTGTGACCAGTCAAGCTGATCGATCCCCCTGAACCTCGGAAACCTTAATAGTTACTGTGACCAGTCAAGCTGATCGATCCCCCTGAACCTCGGAAACCTTAATAGTTACTGTGACCAGTCAAGCTGATCGATCTCCCTGAACCTTGATCAAAAATTTTAATAGTTACTGTGATCAATTAAGCTAATCGATCTCCCTGAACCTCAGAAATATTAATAGTTACTGTGATCAGTTAAGCTAATCGATCTCTCTGAACCTCGATCAAAAATTTTAATAGTTACTATGATCAATTAAGCTAATCGATCTCCCTGAACCTCAGAAATATTAATAGTTACTGTGATCAGTTAAGCTAATCGATCTCTCTGAACCTCGATCAAAATTTTTAATAGTTACTGTGATCAATTAAGCTAATCGATCTCCCTAAACCTCAGAAATATTAATAGTTACTGTGATCAGTTAAGGTAATCGATCTCTCTGAACCTCAGAAACCTTAATAGTTATTGTGATCAGTTAAACTAATCGATCTTCCTGAACCTCGCAAACCTTAATAGTTACTGTGATCAGTTAAGCTAATCGATCTTCCTGAACCTCGGAAACCTTAATAGTTACTGTGATTAATTAAACTAATTTCTCTGGACCTTAGAAACCCTACTAAACACAACAACAATCTGATCCATCGATTTTACTGTTCATTTTTTATAATCAAAATAAATTGCATATCTTGATGTCATTATCAAAACTCATTTAATGTCAATAGAAGGTTGAGATTCAAATATCTCAAAATATCTACCTTGAAATATCTCATCTGAATCATTCCTAAACATTACACCTTCAAAAACATTTTGAATTTTTCTATCTGACAATTTTGATGATATGACAATTTTGATCACTTGTTGTTGCATCATCCTATTTAGAATCATCAAGCTCACCTAATGATTGACAAGAATTAGTTCAATAAGTTTGGAACCAAAGACGATTAACAAATGCACTTACTTACTCAAGGGTGTCTTGAGGACGAAAAAGCACGCTGCGATGACGAAATAGGTTATGAGAAGCACAAGCCCCTTGAAGTAGTGTGATGTTCCATCCTGGAGGGAAAAACCCAAGACAATTTAATCGTAATCACATATTTATTTGGGAATACACATGGAGATTAGCTATTAAAGTTTGCGAGGATCCAGGGTTTTAGTATGGTTGTGTACATTTCCATTATGATTTACCCGATGATATTATGTGTGGCTACAGTATATCACTCGAAGGTAAACATTTTTATATCTTGTAGAAAAATATCATCCGTTAAAAAAAAAAACTCTACTTGGGAATATTCTCGATTGATCGCAACATTATTGAATACCTGTAAGGCAAAGGCGGTTAACAACACTGATAGAAGAAGGGATCCAGTCTCAATGAAATTGAAATCTAAGTCCATTGGAATTCCCATCATCCACGCTAACACTACGCTTAGTGGTACCTGATACATCAAACGAACATAATGAGACTCGAATCTTGGATCTCAGAAACCTTAAGAGCAACTGAATAGTAACTCACCACAAACACAGAGATCTGGGCAGCTGATCCCAAAGAGATGCCCAAGGTAATGTCCTACAAACCACTCATTCATGAAAAAGAAGCATAAGAATTTCATGCCAATTGTGAACAAATTAAACATGAATATCATCATTCAATTGGCTAACCAGTTTGTTTTTCCAAGCAAAAATGACAGCACCGGCGTGCTCAGCGGCGTTACCGACGATGGGCAGAAGAATGACACTGATGAAGCTGACTGATAGTCCCCATGTGTTTGATGCCTCCTGGTATCGAAACATATCAAAACAGTACAAAACAGAACAGAGCAGAACAGAGCATACCTCAATTGTAGCCACAATGTATTCAGATAGTATAGCCACTACAACAGTTATTCCCACCAGCCACGCAATTCCGCTACCAAAACCAATCACCGGTATATCGTCTGAGCTAACATCATCATTCTCATCGTCGTCGTTATCCTGCTCCACAAATCAATCGAATTATGTTAATAAATCAGTACTGTCCGGCCGCCTTTACATATCACCACCACATCTTTACCTGCAGAGATGATGGATGCAGAACTAATTACCTCGGTCTCAAAAATCTCACGGTGGGTTTTCAGTTGGAAGAAGATGTAAACAACATAGACAATGAGCATCATTACACTGCAAAATCTTGAGAATCTCAATATTGTTGAAGAAGCGACATCCATGGCAATCTCAGAACTTCCGGTGATGGAGTGCCTCAACATCACTGGCAACAAATGACACAAAACACCCAATAGCAACAGACCCATACTCACATCTGCTTGCTTCTGCACACACCAACAGAAAAGAGAAACAAAAAACCCAGAATTGGTTGAGTTAATGTGATCAGTTGAGTTAATCTTATCAGAACAGACATAAAAGAACATACCCTGTTGTAGAATTGCTCCTGATTGGTGGAAAGATTAGCAAGACCACCCAGAAGAAGAGAGGAGCCCAGAACAAGGAGGAGATTGGATAAAATTGAACCAACAAGAGATGATTTAACCACAGAGATCTTTCCCTGGTGCAATGCAAAAAGAGCTATGATGAGCTCTGTTGCATTCCCACAAGTAGCATTCAAGAGCCCACCCACTGCAAAAAGAATCTTTCAAAAAAAATGGTAATAAGATAGAAGATGAGCATAGCAATAAAACAGAGCACAACACACCACACCTGTTGGGCCAGTGAAGTAAGTGATCTGTCTGAACACACCACAAGTACACAAGTAGAATCAATGTTAAAAAAGAAAAAGGAAACTGCTGCTAAATGCTAATGTAAAATAAAAATTGACTGGTGTGTTTATATACTCACTCGGTGAGGAAACTCAAGCGCTCCGCCAAGGGGATGAGTCCGATCATACTGAACACGAACAGCCATGCCTGAAGAGCAACAGAAAACATCCATGGTTAATCAGTAGAATAAAAGAGAGTAAAGAAAGAAAGAAAAAAAATGGAATTTTTCATACGCTGCCGAAGTTGAAGAGGTTGGCGATAATGGCAAGAGGTATGAAGGGAAACAGAAGGAAGAGTTTCGTTCCCAAAAAAATCTCCTGAAGATTGGCCAATATGTTTCTTAGAAAATTCCATCTGACCTTAGACATTGCTATCACATCTGATTTCTTCCGGAGGGATGAAGATGACTTGTTGTGGACTGTTCTGGCATGTCGGTTTTGATGCTGGTGGTTTTGGGCTGCTACTGGAAGGAGCAATTCTGATGTGTTCATGGTTTCCTTCAATTGAAGAAAAAAAAACGTAAAAGTCCCGGCGATGTGATATCAGCAGAGAGATGTTACAATTCCATCGAGTAACTGATGCTCCCATTCATTTTTATACCGTGTAACGAAAAGATCGCTGAGGAATGGTCCAGGAAGCTTCCTCCTCTAAGCCGTTAAAATCCATGGGGATTCATTCAAATCCAAAATGATTCTTCATTTTATTATGCATTGATGGATGTTTTAAGTTTATTTATGGGGTTATTTGATTTGGAATGAAAATCTTTTTTTTTTTTATAACTGAGGGTACTTTTCGAATCTGAGTGAATGAAGTGATATGTCAGAATCACATAATATATCACCGATTACATCGTATTGAAAATTAAATACAAAACGATTAAAAAATTATCGGTTGAGTTAATCTTTTTATGCAAGATGACGTTTTTTTATAACTGAAGTATCTTCCTGCAAATAAAAATGTCTACCTTTGAATGATATACCAAAATTACATAATATATCATCAGTAAATCGTAATGACTGCGAAACAATTTTAAAAATTATTATAAACAGTTGAATCAACCTCCCTATGTATAAAAAGACAAAAATCATGTGATAAGCATGTGATATGACTCATATGAGCTGGGGATCTGGATTGGATTGTTTATGATGTAGATCATAAATTCATAATGCATTGGATATTTGGATGTAAAGAGAAAATCATAAAAGGATATAATAAATAAGCATGTATGATAATCTGATATTCTGATCTGATCATATTCATATGAGACTACATTATGTAGATTTCTAGACAAAAATTCGAACAACAATGCCCTTGAAAAGGAAATGTTGGATCTATTTCAATCGAAGACGCAGATAAATAGAAGGAAATTTATATAAAAAAGACAGCTCGCCGAAGACGGATAAATAGAAGGGAATTTAAATCAAAGAGGCAATTCGCCGCTGTCAGCAACGACAACTTTGGTTTTTGGAGTACCATTTTGGCGGCCTTCTGCTTCAACTTTGTAGATAACATCCATTCCGGACACCACCTTACCAAAGACAACATGCTTTCCATCCAACCTATAATTTCACAAATAAGCTTTAGTACAAAGAGACGACAATATATCATGTGTGGTATGTCAATGTCAAATACCAGCTAGTTGTGACAGTTGTGATAAAGAACTGGGAGCCATTTGTATTGGGGCCAGCATTGGCCATTGACATAAGTCCTGCAAAATGAAAAACAAATCAAGTTTTCTAATTCATTTGCATATTGGAATTACATGTTAAACAATTCTTATTTGTATAATGTGGTTACCTGGTCCTGTGTGCTTGAGCTTGAAGTTCTCATCAGCGAATTTAGTGCCGTAGATAGACTCACCTCCTCTACCATCTCCCAAGGTAAAATCACCACCTTGGATCATAAAGCTTGGTATGATTCTGTGGAAAGAACTCCCCTTGTAATGGAGAGGTTTCCCACTTTTCCCCATACCCTTTTCTCCTGTTGAAGAAAACATAAAAATATTAGACTATATAGTTCACATATTCTTTGAAGATTTCTCTATTTTATTGCTAATTTACTGTAAGAAATGACAAGAATATCTGACTATTTTGGCTCTTTGTACAATAACTATAAATTACAAGTAAGACCGTTAATAATAGTAAGACTGTAAGAAGCCCAATTATCTGTTTGACTATAAATTTTAGTTAAATGATTCTGTAAGTTACTGATATCAACAGTAATATGCTTCAATTAAAAAAAGCACATGAAACGATAATTAACAAGATTGTAGAGACATGTGCTGCTTCTTTAAATCTCGGCCATTAAAAAATGCCAAACAAATCCAGATTGAAATTAATGCTCGGATTGATTGGGAGTCTAATGCCTTGAGGCATAATGTTGCTGGCATTACTGTATAAGGAAATAGAGGATAAGCTCTTGCAATCTCCCATATCTTTGTATCTGGGTTTGGCTCATTCTAGTACTTGATGAAATTTTAACTATCAAAACAAAACAAAAAATATTGCATTGCAGAGGACATTAATCATTGCATACCTGTGCAAAGTGCTCGAAAATTTTCTGCAGGGCAAAGAGAAACAATGTTTAGATAGACAAATTTAACACCATAGAAAATAATATTATAAGATATAATAGATTGATAGAAAAAACAAGAAAGCATAAATCATAGTATATGGTAATAATGGTATCCAACTGAATTGTTGTACCTGCAGTTTTAGGCACAGCTTTCCCGAAAAGGCCCATAACGACACGACCTGCAAGAAAGCAAATGATAGTTTTTTATTTCGTAGTTTATTTAACGAATAACAAGTAGAGTAAAAAAGGTAAAGATGTTTATTAGAAAAAACAGACATAAAAATAGCTAGCTCATGTATTAGACTATTTTTATTTAAACTAAAATACACAGGTGTGATTTAAAATGAAAAATGAAATCCCGTCAGATTCATAATGAATATAATACTAAACTCTTTTCATAGGAAATTTTAGATATTGTATAATGGTAAACTTGCAAGATAAAAGATAAACTGGCATTCTCTGATTTCCATCAGAGCAATGTAATCAATTACAGCTACTCTATCATGACATTTACCATATGAATAGCAACTTCTCTATTACTTAAACGAGAGTAACATGGTCATTTTAGATTTTAGCATCAGTGATTGGTAAAAGGGTTTAGTCGCAATGATCACCTTCATATTATATCTCAGTAATTGGTTGGAAAAGAAGTAACATTGTTTACTTAGAAGAAAACATAAATACTGCCATTCTTACCAGCCGGTTTTCCATCAATCTCGATGTCAAAGAAAACCTTGTGTGTCACCGCTTTCAAGTCCTTGGACGGTTTGGCCTAAGAAACAAACATGAATTTTCAGCAGAAAATTTGACACCATACAAGCCCCACATGAACCCCAGGTATTTCTGGTCTACATTAGAGCATGCACTTAATCATGCATAACAGAGAAATTAAATAAAACAGTCCGGCAAATGGGTACACTTAGATACCCATTTGAAATAGACGCAAAAAAACAGCAAACTCAAAGGTCAAGATC
The DNA here is from genome assembly GCA_001185155.1 of Zostera marina. NCBI lineage: Eukaryota > Viridiplantae > Streptophyta > Magnoliopsida > Alismatales > Zosteraceae > Zostera > Zostera marina. The sequence goes on along the minus strand of LFYR01000980.1, from coordinate 412,816 downwards.
AAAACTACAAAATCAAATGTGGAATCTAATGAAGTAGATAGTTGTGCTTAATTTATCGCAAATCGATCCAGATAGAACAACTCATCGATCGATCAATTACCAGCAAATAATTTTCATCAATACCCGACTACTTCAATTAAACTGAACAAAAGATCTACTACTAGCATTACACATGATTGTAGATTTTATAGCTGACCTCCTATCATTACAGATTTTTCATTCAATTTCTCATCAATAACTGAAAATCGAATAACAGATCTACAGATCGATCCACGAGGAACAAAAGAAAACGGAAAATCCGTGGATGCATACCAAAATCCATACCTGGATGACTGCGAAAATAGAGAATACGAGGAACATGGATAATAACAGACGACTATTCCATGAAACAGCCATTGCTCCCGATTTCGCGATTCTTCTTCTCTCTTCTCAATTCCCGATCTGATCTATTCACCTTCTCCCTCCCCCAAACTGCAAAAATGTGACCTTTTATCGGTGACTCGCCGCCCTAGACAAATGAAACTTCAGGTAATAAAATTACCATCAACTCCTCAAAATCAACACAAATTACTTTAATTATTAAAAAAAATCACCTTTTTCTTCTTATATGGCTGGGCCAACCAGACCCAAATTCGCTACTGCTGCCTCTGGGCCCCATTTACATGTAAATTAGGTCTAGACAAATTCTGTCTCTACCTACCGAATTCGATTTAATAACTGAATGAAATCGAATGACCGATCCGAATTAGTCTTATTATTATTCGAATTTAAAATTCCGGATCCATATTTATATCTGATTCGAATAATATTTATTAAAAAAAAACCTGAAATATTTTAAACATAACATTTTAACATATAAATTCATCACAATTAAGGTGTCAAACTAGTCGAGTTTTTGCTTATAGAGTCAGGCTCGGACTCGGCTCGTTACGGAGTTATCTAGGCTCGGGCTCACCGAGCCTGGTTTGGTCGAGCTCGGACTTGGCTCGTTAAAGAATTGTCAGGCTCTGGTTCGAAATTGAAGCAAACGTTCTACCATCTGAGCTACATCATCATTCTCTCTAAATATAATATTTTTTTAGTTTTATACTACTCCTCTTACCGAACCCATCAAGCTTAACGAGCCGAACTTTACTTGACACCCTAATCACAATTAATATAGATTATATTGAATTAGAAAAGGTAAAAATTATAAAATTATTATATATTTGTATAATTATCCGAATTCGTTTAGTTTCGGACAGTATTTTAAGTATCCGAATTCGTTTCTGAATTCGATTAATCCTAAACGAATTTGATTTCGAATACGAATTTCAGATATCCATTGACATGCCTAATCTAAATTCTATAAAAGGGTCAACCAAGATTAGAATGAGTCGTATGGGTTCGATGAATCCAGGTAGCTAGAGTCGCCGACTTACCCAGAAGTAACCGTCCACACAGTCGACAATTGTCAACGTTTGACCTGCTGTCTCTCCAAGAAAAAGGGTAAAAATTGGATAATAGAACGTGTTCCCTAGAACAACAAACACAAGATAACTTCAGGAAACATTTTTCTCATGCTCAAATATACTTGTTTTGTGATCAACTTTCGACTATAAGCGATCATATTGGGTGGTCGCAAAAATTACTTGTTAAAACAACTTAATTACTTAAACTTGAGATTAAGGAAGGTTATTATGAATGAAAGGTTCAATTTTTGTTTCATTTCTTGGCCTTACAATTCAATCACATATCAGATTCAAACAATCAGAAATATGAGGAAGGGAAACAAACACCCAGACTAGATATGATAGATAATACTGGTGTCCACGATCATAATTTTGTCGACCACACGCATTAACTCAGCTAAATTCGAAATTTATCAGACAAAAAGATTAATTTAACTGGTCACAGTAATTATTAAAATTATTTAAGAGTTTAAAGTTCAGGTCTTGTAAATTTTCACTGTGATATAAAGAATGAAATTTTTTTTAAGAAATTAAATTTTCATTCCTGAAAAATGGTTGGGTATAATCCAAGATTACAGAATATAGGAAAATACAAGTACAGTAAATGTTAAAATATTATCTGTCTCTTATACAGCTATGACCCTAACTAATTAGTCAAAGACTGAAAAGTCTTAAGAGGTTGGACTCCCATGAACGTATAGCTTGTTTTTGATCCAATGAAAATATTATCCGTTAATTTTATTTTATGATAATAAGATCAATTAAATTATCAATTTACCATTTTGCCACCAAAGCGTGGAGTCAAGTGATGTAGGTTCTCATTCTTTATATATCTTATCCTTCATGTGAGTTTTTCTCACAACTCTTTCGATTCAGTTTTCAAACATGTCGGGAGTTGGAAACATTGGCGGCGGCGGCGAAGTGGTGGCTTTATACGAAAATGGAACATCGACGATGGTAGAGACGACGAAGAAGTCGTCGACTTTCTCCGTGAAAGTGGGGCTCGCACAGATGCTAAGAGGTGGCGTGATCATGGACGTCGTCAACGTGGAGCAAGCCGTCATTGCGGAGGAGGCCGGTGCATGTGCCGTCATGGCGTTGGAACGAGTACCGGCTGATATCCGAGCACAAGGAGGCGTGGCACGTATGAGTGACCCTGGTTTGATTAAAGAGATCAAACAAGCCGTCACAATACCAGTGATGGCTAAAGCTCGTATCGGTCACTTCGTTGAATCTCAAATCCTAGAGTTCATCGGAGTCGACTACGTCGATGAGAGCGAAGTACTCACTCCCGCCGATGAAGACAACCATATCAACAAGCATAACTTCAACGTTCCTTTCGTGTGTGGATGTCGTAACCTCGGCGAAGCTCTCCGTCGTATCCGAGAAGGCGCGGCGATGATACGTACCAAAGGTGAGGCGGGGACCGGAAACGTGGTCGAGGCCGTCCGACATATTCGATCGGTGATGGGTGAAATAAGACGTTTGAACAATATGGATGATGATGAGGTTTTCGTTTTTGCTAAGGAAATCGCTGCTCCTTATGAACTCGTCATGCAGACCAAATTGCTTGGAAGACTCCCCGTCGTTCAATTCGCTGCCGGAGGCGTGGCCACTCCCGCCGACGCTGCCCTCATGATGCAGCTCGGTTGCGACGGTGTCTTCGTTGGCTCCGGAATCTTCAAGAGTGGTGACCCCGCCCGTCGTGCTCGTGCCATCGTTCAGGCTGTCACTCACTACAAAGATCCAAATATACTTGCTGATGTCAGCAGCGGTCTTGGTGAGGCCATGGTCGGAATCAATCTCAACGACGACAAGGTTGAAAGGTTCGCCAAGCGTTCTGAATAATCAAATCCAAAATTCAAAATCCATAAAAACAACATTTATGTTACTTTGGTATGATCGGAAATTACAGTAAATATTAAAGGTTCTCAGTTTAATGTTGAGTATCAATATGTATATTTTCATTAGGCATGACACTATACAAACACCACTAATTTTTTCATCGAACACGACTGATCCGACTAATTTTTTTTATCGACACGAACACAACTGATACGACTAATTTTTTCATCGACACGAACACGATCCGTGTAAAAAAAATTATTATTTTAATGATAATAATTATATAAGGGTACATTTTATTATTTTACCCTTACTATTTTACTCATATTATTTTACCCTTATTATTTTATGGATACATAGATATTCTTGTCATATAATCGTATCGTGTCAACTTACGTTTCGTATAATCGTGTCGTGTCGTGTCGTGTTTTCAAAGACAAACACTAAAACGATACTATTATTAATCATATCAAAATTTTAGAAACTAACCCGACACTATTATGAACGTGTCGTGTTAAAATTGTGTCGTGCCATATTTTTTTACGAATCGTGTCTGTTATTGTCACATCTAATTTTCATTACGATTTATCTGGAGATATATGTTAGGAATAGTATAAATACAAAAAAAGACAATCTCAATGGATTTTTCAGTGTGAATTTTAATTATGAAAAAACATCTTCTCTAGTGCGGCGGCGTACAAAAAATCTGGACCGTGAGATCCATTTTCTGTGGGTCATGATCTTGATATTTTGTTTTTATTCATTTTTTGTGTGGACCATTAATTAGATTTATCTTTGACCATCAATCATGCATCAGGTGGGCGTCTGACCACACCTGATCCTACGGCCATATATAATATGAGAGTAGACTAGGAGTGAGCGGGTGCGGAGACGGGACAAGGAATATTAATACGTCTCCTCAAGATTTTCGTTCTTCGATCATCGACAATTTTGTATCTTAGATTGTTGAACTGCTTCGACTGGAGTACCTTAGTTAAGATGTCGACATTCCTTCTCCCTCTATCTAAAGAAACCTATCTCCAAAACCCTAGATCTAGGAAGAAACCTCTGACCTTCGGCTTCGCCCCCCTCTCCTCTCTTGAGGGGGGAGACAACGATCCTTTCCCCCCTTCCTCTCACCCTCATCTCTCCTCCTCCCTTCCTTTTTTTCCTTCTTCCTTTCTTTCTTTGTTCTTTTTCCACAGGTTCCTTTCCTTGCAAGATCTGTCGTTACAGGTTCTTTGTTTCCGTCTCGCCAACGCCATTCAACTGATCATAACACAAATTGATGTCGTGCCCACATGTTTCATCTTCGAATGAAATGTAGAGTTAAACGCATAAACAGTAGTTCCTATTTTATCACACCAAAAAGTCGAGGGATGTTCCATGTAAATTATGAATCTAGCTTAACTTCGCCGGTCCGATGAGTCTCTACTCTCTAGCCCAATTCACATCACAAAATGGTCATGAAGAAAATTTGAATATGGTCATTGAAATATAAATGCTACACATGCATTTTAGGATCATTTCAAAAAATACAAGAAATATAAATAAATCTTTTTTCATGAAGAAGAGATATCTTGTAGAATATTTTTACCTCACCGTTTAAATTTGATCTATCGATAATCTATTGTTTTCTTTTATTTATTATAAATCTAGAATATATCTCGAGGTTCAGATCAATCTCGAGATTAAAAGTAAAAAATGAACAACCATGATCATTTAGTCACTTGAAATGTATCAGGTTGAATTGCTTTGTAGCATTGTAGACTGCATAATGGAAGCTTCGATATTGAATCCCTGTATTTGTAAGGATTGGTGCAGGATGGACCGGCACATTTCTCTCGAGGACGCACATTACTATAGAGTTGAATAAGATTCATGCATATTATGTTTTCAAAACATAATTAAATGTAAACAAAACATATATAATTGAAATAATAATTAACCTGCATGGTTTTGAGTTGAATATGCTTGAGAGATCAACATCATCAGAGAATATTAAAGTTGTACCAGATGGTCCAGATAAATATCTGACCATATTAGATGGAACTGTTTTGTATCTTTCAATCCTTTCCTGGACAAAAAAAATAAATAATGAAAAAGAAATAGGGTCATCTTCTTATCCTTTTTTTTTTTGAGATAAAAGCACTTGACAATTATATTAATTTTAAAACAAAAAAAAAGGTAGCTAGTGTCACATGCGGCTTACCCTACACTCTTCGCATTGATCCGATCAGTTGATTTTATGATCTATTTGATCTTCGCAACCTTTGGGGATTGGTCATCCCATTAATATTTGACCTAATTCTAAATGACTCAGAGTTCTATCTTTACCATCCATATATTGAGTAGTGACATGAAGAAATATATTGAGAGAAATTACAAAAAAAAATTAGATACCTCTGCCATCTTCTGACGCAGATTTTGAAACTTTGCTTCACGCCTTTTCTTACTCGATTCTGAACCTCTCAATATTTTTTTGATAGTCTCAACCTGCAAATAAGTTTTTATTAATTTTTATTTTTCTTTTTGATAACGAAGAGTCAATTAATATATGATCAGGTAAATCGTAATAAAAATATACATAGTGAGATCAATTTGAAAACATACATGAGTTTTTTCATCATTTTTTATTTCATAAAGGATAAAAAAACATGAAAAATTCTTACCTCCAATTCCTTAGAAGCATTCTCTAATTTTATTTGACGTTTCTTGGCAGCTTCAGTTTTTTTCAATTTTTGTTCAGCTTCAGAAAGCTGGGACCTTTTCCCTATCGATGGATTAATTGAATCATTATGTATTTAATTATGTATTTCTAATAGATCGAGTTAGTGATACTTACTTCTAGAGGGTGCCAAAGGCAGACCATTAGGGAATTCAATCGAGCTTTTTTGATTTCCACTATTACCATCTTTAGAAATTTGGAGGGCTCGTTGACGAGTTGTAATAGACATCTCCTTCATTGAAAATTCACCATTCTTTGTATCCTTCAATCCATATGACAAATGGAAGTCATCATCATCTTCGTATCTAGATTTTTTCTTTTTATTGATGGTAGTCGGATTTTTCTTATCAGGTGTAGTTTCCTTATCAAGTATAGTTTTATGACGATCCACTTCAGAATCTATTGTCTCTCTAATAAAAACCTTAGACAACTTCAGTTTCTTAAGATATCGAATCTCATCATCTTCCTCCTCATCCTCTTCATCTGATTGTTCGTCTAGCATGTTTTTTTTTACAACTTTTGTGCTTTTCCTTTCATGGTCATCCTTCTTTTGTATGATGGTGTCTTTTTCTGAAGGAGAGTTAGCATCTTCAAGATCATCCTTAAAAATTCACTGCATGTGTTAGCTAGATATTGCAATAATTCACATTTTCACAAGATATCGTGATGAAAATTTAATGAAAATATGTGCTAACGTACCTCGAAAACCATAATAGTTGGTTTGTATGACTACACACTTTTATATTTGAAACTATATTTTTGAAAACTAACAGGTAAATTGTATTCAAGAAAAATTAAGAATCAGCCACTTACGTTACTAACTCTCGGTCTACAAAGAACTGCCTAAAGACTTACATTTGTTCATAATTAAATACTTGGTATGTTAGCTACATGGAAAATTGCTAGCTAACATACTATATACAACCAACTAAAATCAACATATACAGCTACAACCACTGAAATCCCCTGACTTTTAGGACCCTGATTTAAGTTAATTGATTTGATGGTAGAGGTGAAAAATCCAGGTGGGATACTTAATTTTGCTCCTCTTTTATATTTGAAACCAACTGGTTAACAATGGAAAGCTTACATGCTTAAAAACTCACCTTTTTAAGTTTGTGCAGATGTTGAAAGGTGTTTGAAATACCTAAGGATTTTGACACTCCACCATGAGTGATACTAAATAAACTAGACTTCTTTTTCTCTGATGATCCATTGGAAACAAACTCTTTATTAATAGCATAATTAGAGAAATTAGAGGTTCCAACATTATATAGAAATCGAATTAAAGATGTTCTAGGTTTTCTCCTACTTCTCAATCTTTTAGTGTTGAATCTAACATGATCCAATAAATTGATCTTTAGATGGAACTTGCTTTCTTCACCTTTGTTAAACTAAAATAAATAAAAAATAGAAACAAATTTAGATACCTGACCATCATTGCAAGATATACTCTGATCGAATTCGAATAATGAATCAGGCATACATACGTAAAAATTAAAGGTCATACTCTGGTTGGCCATCGATTGGTCAGACGATCGACCAATCCGACACTTTTGAGGACGACCCTCATCAGACGTAAATGATTTTTATCATTTATTATCTTTTTTTCCACATTCAGCATAATATCCAATTAATGATTAGACATATTAAGTTTTTGGATGCCTAAATAGGGTTTATAATTGAAATCCCGATACAAATCGATCGACAACACCATCCATTTAATCAAAAATCAAATTAAATATCAAAAAATAACAAGCGCGGATGACCTTTACCTGGATTCTATCATTGAGTTGCATGTCGCGATAATGCCACTTCTAGACAGTGTTAGCACTAAATGGTTGAAACGCTTCAAAAACAATAATTTGGCAACCGAAGAACACCGCTTTCAAAGACCAAAGGAGATTCAACGAGTTGTTTAGAGGCGAAATACGATTACAGACATGAGAGAGTTGGAATCTGTCGAACGACGACAAGAAATTGAGAATAGATTTGGGGATGGCGAAATACTTATAGTAAAATTATATGTATGGTGAAATTGAAAAATTACAATAAACCCCAGTGTTTAGAAATGCAATTCACGTGAATATAGATTAAAACATTGAATGAGTAACCCTTAACTATTTAATTCATAAATCCCAAGTCATCTTCCCATGGAATGCATAACATGTTGTACTTAAATAGGAACTCCTCATGGATTCTAAAACCCACAGTCTAACTTCTACTCATACAAAATCTTTATTGATCGAATTCATACAATTCTTTCAAGTAATCAAAAGTTGTGATCACCTCTAATCTCAATATTGTTAAGATCAAACTTTGCTTAATAAAAAATTCAAACCTCTGTAAAAATGCAAACCATTAACCATGTACTGTGCATTCTATTAGAATCAGATGTCTCATTTATTTATTTTGAAGCTAAGTGATTAGTTAATACTCAAATTCTTTTTGAATTAAGGTTTTCAGATCTTACAAGCTCTAATCATAATAAACAATTTTTGCTTATAAGTTGTCCGGTTTCTCTTTCCATTAGACAGTTTTTCACTATGAAATGCTACCGGACACCCCTCCTGTAATGTTAGCATTACATTCGACTTCAAAGACTTGAAATCTGTTAAAGCAAGTACTGGAGCTGACAATAATTTATCGTTAAGAGCTTTGAAACTAATTTCAGCTTTATCAGTTCATAAGAATTTTGTTTTTTTTAAACAGTCTGTGATTGTGCTCGCAATTATACTAAATTTTTTGATAAATCTTTTATATAAAAAAAGTCAGGTCCATGAAACTTCGAACAATAGTAACATAAGCGGGGGGTGGCCAATTATCTAAAGTTTTATTTTTTTGGATCTATTTTTAAACCTTTGTTGCCAATGATGTATCTTAAAACTCTGCCCACTTCCCCTCCAACCCTAGCACCACAGAGGGGAAAAACCCCAAAACCTAACCCATTTTTCCGATCTTTCCCATTCCTCTCTTGAAAGGGGGGGGTCCCTCTCCCTCTCCCTTTCCCTTTTTTTCTTCCTTTTCCCACAAGTTTCCTCTTTACGAGATATGCCTATCAGGTTTCCTTGTTGCTGTCTTGCCAACATTGTTCAACCGATTAATTGTAACACAAATCTATGTCGTACCGTGCCAGGATCCTCCATGTCAATCTTCTTACGCTTCTTAATCCGAAGTTGAAGATAAAAGGTACAAGGTCTTGGTGTGGATGTGTCTAAAATTGGGGAGATAGGTGACGTCGGAGACGTGGGTTAAATATGGAGAGCAACCACACGGAAATAACATCATGTAAAACAACACATGGAAACTTATCTCTGAGTGATATACCAAAACCATATAATATATCATCGATTATATCGTAGTGAAAATTAAATAAAAATTACTTACACAGTAAGATTAGAACTTCGAATTCTTTACAACCTTAATAGTTATCGTGATCAGTTAAGTTATTGTGTGAATAGTTATCGGATTCAGTAAGACTACACCCCTAATTCTAAAACCTGTAGTCTAACTTCTACTCTTGCATTGCTTCTATATGTCTCAAAATCTTTATTGAATCCATACAATTCTTTCAAGTAATCAAAAGTTGTCACCTCTAATCTCACTATTGTTAAGATCAAACCTGTGCTTAATAAAAAATTCAAACCTCTGTAAAAATGCAAACCATTAACCATGTACTGTGCATTCTATTAGAATCAGATGTCTCATTTATTTATTTTGGAGCTAAGTGATCAGTTAATTCTCAAATTCTTTTTGAATTAAGGTTCTCAGATCTTACAAGCTCTAACCATAACAAACAATTTTTGCTTATAAGTTGTCCGGTTTCTCCTTCCCTTAGACAGTTTCTCACCATGAAATGCTACTGGGCATGTAATGTTAGCATTACGTTCAACTTCAAAGATTTAAATATGCCAAACAAGTACTAGAGCTGACAGTAATTTATCGTTAAAAGCTTTAAAACTAATTTCAGCTTTATCAGTTCATAAGAATTTTGTTTTCTTTAAACAGTCTGTGATTGTGCTCGCAATTACACTAAATTTTTTGATAAATTTTCTATAAATAGAAGTTGGATCCATGAAACTTCGAACAATGGTATAACATAAGTGGGGGTGGGTTAGTTTATCCAAAGTCTTATTTTTTTGGATCCATTTTTAAACCTTGGTTGCCAATGATGTATCTTAAAACTCTGCCCACTTCCCCTCCAACCTTAGCACCAAAGAGGGGAAAAAAGAAACCCAAAACCTAACCCATTTCTCCGATCTTTCCCCTTCCTTTCTTGAAAGGGGGGGGGGAACCAACGATCCTTCTCCCTTCCTCTTTTCTTCTTCTCATTTTCTTCTTTTTCCCACAAGTTTCCTCCTTACGAGATATGCCTATCAGGTTTCCTTGTTGCTGTCTCGCCAACACTGTTCAACTGATTGTAACACAAATCTATGTCGTGTCGTGCCAGGATCCTCTATGTCAATCTTCTTATGCTTCTTAATCCGGAGTTGAAGATAAAAGGCACAAGGTCTTGGTGTGGATGTGTCTAAAATTGGGGAGATAGGTGAAGTCAGAGACGTAGGTTCAACATGGAGAGCAACCACACGGAAATAACATCATGTAAAACAACACATGAAAACTTATCTCTGAGTGATATACCAAAACCACATAATATATCATCGATTATATCATAGTAAAAATTAAATAAAAATTACTTAGTGAGATTAGAACCTCGAATTCTTTACAACCTTAATAGTTATCGTGACCAGTTGAGTTAATCTGTTTGTGTAAATAGTTATCAGATTCAGTAAGACAACACCCCAGACCATGGAGTCCAAGAAATCCATGGATTTTATATTTTATTTTAAAAACTTGGAGGACTAGCTTCATTAATATTTTAACCTTAAGGACCGGTTCCTTGAGTCCTTGTTGATTGCCAAGTATCTAAATAGTAATTTGATTAATGATTGGAAGAGGAAAAGATGTCTGAAGCACACCAGTGTTTTACACTCCCTATCGTCCTAGGCCAACTACGTAAGAACGATGAAGCATTGTTCGTTTTAGGAAACATCGAGTTAGTCCCCAAAGGTTGCTGAAGGCCAAACAATCGTAATATCAAGTGGTTGGATCAATGCAGAGGACGTGAGGTGACATGTGATCACTCCTTTTTTTTTGTTTTAAAATTTATATATTACCAGATAGTTGTAACTCAAAAAAATAAAAATAAAAAAATAAAAAAATAAAAAAAATTTGATTAATGATTATCGAATATTAACTACTTGAGCCTTGAGCCTAACTAACTAAACCAAGGTTACCAAGCACGTCTATCAAGTAGATATCACCCCCCAACCACAACTTCGTCCATCTTCGTCGTCAGCACATTAGAAAAACTAGGGTTTTCGAAGGAGAATTCTGATTGTCACCCTGGTCGATCGTGATAATCGAATCTCGATGCGAATTGTATCATACGGAACACTATAAAGTAGGAAACCGATCTCACTTCGGCGGCGATTGGCTGCAAAAAGAGGAAGCCCTGGGTGGGAACCAGAGCCGTCGAGGATCGGCTAAAGGTGAGGTAGATTTAGGTAGCTGGTCTTTTTTCTTCAATCGGAAGCTACCTCGATCTGCCTACGAACAGCACGATCCTTCTCTGCAGAACGATATGTCTCAACAGACTTCTTTTGAGGAGCAGGAGTATATCGCGAGGTATCTTGTTGTTAAGCACTCATGGAGGGGACGATACAAGAGAATTCTCTGCATCTCTGAATCATCTATCATCACATTGGACCCAAACACACTTTCTGTGACTAATGCCTATGAGTCTAGCGATTTTGATGGGGCGGCTCCTGTGTTGGGACGAGATGAATTGTCAAATGAATTTACTATTACTGCTCGCACTGATAGCCGTTCCAAGTACAGGGGAATTAGGTTCTCCTCCATGTTCCAGACAAGTATTCTGACGGAGTTGCATCGGATCAAGTGGAGTAAGATGACACCTATTGCAGAGTTTTCTGTCTTACATCTTAGGCGGAGGACGTCAGAGTGGATCCCTTATGTACGTATCTGATTGTCAATTCTTATCTCATTGCTTAATTCTCGGCACTATTTTCAGTATATGCACAAGAATCTGAAAAATCTTCATTAGTTTCATCATATTCCTATTAATCAAAGTAAGAAACCTTATATTTTGCATTTTGCAGAAGCTGAGAGTTACTGCAGTCGGAGTTGAACTTCTTGAAGGACGATCTAATGACTTGCGGTGGTGCTTGGATTTTAGAGACATGGACTCCCCAGCTATTATACTTCTTGCTTCCACTTTTGGAACTAAAAATTCAGACCATGCTGGATTTGTTCTTTGCCCTCTTTACGGTAGAAAATCTAAGGCTTTTATGGCAACATCAGGAAACTCTGATAAGGCAATTATATCATGCTTGGTATGTTCAATCACCATAGTTTTAGAGCCTTATTACATAAATAATGAAAATTCGTCATTTTGTCGAATAATGGACTAAAGCTTAATCGAATAATCTAATTTCTCTGTAAAACTGTTTATCTTCTATTCGTTGCATTGTATCAGAGATGATCTTTTGTTATTACTAAATCATACTTGAATATTGTATGCAGTCTAAAACTGCAAAAACAATGCTGGGCATGTTCATGTCGATTGATAGTTCCCAATCTTTAACTGTGGCGGCATATATCAAGCAAAGAGGTGAGCATTGAAATTTGAATGGGCTTCTTCATCTTACACTTCTGTCATTGGAAATTGGAATTCACTACGTGGTTCATGGATAGATAATTCGATATATGGTTCCATCTCAAGCATTTTTTTATGTCAATTTCTTTCTCATACAGAATTACAGATTATATTTTGGGTTATCTTTCTCTATTACCATATGTGCATTAATGTACGTACTATGTACAGTCGTACATAACAATAAGTCTTGACATCAAGTTTTCTTCAGAGAGTTGTCAATGTAACAATTCTTCTTTCTTTACTTTTGAAATTCCCACATGATAATTCCCTTTCATTGTTCCATGGGACTTTTGCTCTGTACATTTGTTATTTTGATTGCTTTTGAACTTGGTCGATTTATGTTAAGTGCCAAAACTCATCATAGAATACCAAGGTTTTTGATTTGTCGCATATGCGACCAGGCGCAATCCCCCCATCGCATATTTGGGGGGTCGCATATTTATGGGGCTTAGCCGGATCCGGGTCGGATCCGGCTTAACCCGACCCATTTACCCAAGTAAAAATTAAAAAATTGAAATGATTAAATGAATAATATTATTTTATAACAACTTAAGGACCCATTTTATAATAATATTATTCAAACAACTTAAATGAATAATATTAATTGACGACACACTTAATTAGAAGTTAGAACTTAGAACTAAGTGTTTGAATTACACTTTTACTTTGATGTTTGAAACTAATACTCTTGTTGTTTTGAATGTTTCTTTAAGTTTTTCAGATTTTAAGAGTTTAAGTATCATTAATCACTATATTATTTTAATTATGATTTTTATTATGACTTATAATATCAGGGATTTATTTAAAATATAGAAAATACAAATAAATGTCGCATATTGGGTAGCACATGTGACCAGGCGCTCGCATATGCGATATGCGACCCCAGGCATCGCCTGGTCGCCTGGCCGCCTGAAAAAGCTTGTAGAATACAAAGGTTCATATCTTAAATCGCTTTTCAAGAAGTTGGCTTGTATTATTTTCATATTTTGTTTACATTTTTTTTCCTTATGCAATATTAGCTAACATGATTAGAATCATTTATAAGAAACTTTAAAGCAGTGATGTCTTGGGAAATTTGATGTATACATATCTAATATCTTTGTTTTTCTATAATCATAAGTAAATCAAACTATGGATGACCATTTGTCTTAACACATAATGCTTTTCTTTCTGATTCACAAATTAACAATAAATATTACATTAAATAATTATGAAATTACAGCAAAACAAGCTCTTGGAGCAGAAGATACCCCATATAAGGAGGGCTCTGAGTGGTCAGTCACAAAGTTGAGGTCTGCTGGTCATGGAACTGCTAGGGTTCTTGGGTTGAGTTTGGGAATTGGATCAAAGGGAGGACTTGGAGAGCATGGTGATTCTGTATCTCGCCAGCTTATTTTGACAAAGACTTCACTTATTGAAAGACGTCCAGAGAATTATGAGGTAGGTATCTAAGATATACATCCATAAGTCCTCAGTGTTCAGAGATTTGAAAGTCTTTTTAGTGTCACCCAATAAAATTTCAATCTTAATTCTCCACCTGAAACACCTAATGTCTGAAACTATCATTCCATTATAGATATTTATGAGAGAATGATTTATAGCCATATGACCAATATGTTATTACAAAGTGAGACATTATTCTAGTAATTTACAAATTGACAGACATAGGAGGCATTCCCAAGAAAATATCAAATGACTCAAATCTATGGACTCTTATGGTTTCCAGAACCTATCATAAAAAAACAGTTTTCAAAATTCCAGAATCTAGTAAGTCTAGTAGTCTACGTCTTCATTCTTCAATAAGTAGTTTTTTATTACGTAGAATCATGATTTTTTCTGAAACAATTGAAAATCCATATAGCCTAAGGCAAATATATAGCAACTACCATCATTTTATTTTTTTCAATCCATCACCATCTTTGGAGTTTTATAAGCATAGCAAAAGTTCTGTATCTTTTGTCTATACCACAACAGCATAGCAAAAGTTAATAAAAATGTGTTAAAATGATCTTCTAGTGTTTACAAATTCGACATTTTTTTATGTAATGTATTTTTTCTTATTACAATATACACATTGCCATTGTTCTATCTTGTAACTAATAATTATTTTGTTCAAAATATTAATAATAATTAATAATAATTTTCCTCAAAATATCAACGTCGAACTTAGATGAGTCTCCATTTCTTGAAATAATTTCTAATAGGTTTAGAATAATATAAATTTCTTGAAATGAAGTCATCAAAGATATCAGTCTCTCGTTCAGGCCAGAGTATCATAAGAGCCGTGCTGTTGTCATTTATTGGAGATTACTATAGTCCAAAAACTCCAAATGTGAGAGATCAACCTCCTGAAGCAACGTATCTAGTTACTATACTACTAGATTATATAGCTAATCGAAAGGTTTCAATAGGCCACTAACCCATTTCCCTGTTTTTATCTTATTTTCTCCATATTACTAGAGCACTATCCTTCATTTATTAATGAATATGTTTAACTGCTTCAAAAAAATATAGATTTTTGAACGGGCTATGCTTTCTTTATTATCAGGTCGTCATTGTTCGACCACTATCTGCAGTAAGTTCTCTTGTTCGTTTTGCAGAAGAGCCACAGATGTTTGCTATTGAATTTAATGATGGTTGCCATATCCACGTTAGTATTTGTCTGTTTGATTTTCTGTAAATGACAAATACATTGAAAATATCACGTTCATAATGTTTTTTCTTCTTCATGTTTTCACATTCTATCTCAACAGATTTACGCTAGTACCTCCCGTAATAGCCTGCTTGCTGCTATTCGTGATGTATTGCAGACAGAAGTAGGTAGATTTGCTAATATTATTATGTAGATGCAATTTACCGATCATTTATTCTATCAGTGATGTCTCATTTTTCTATGTAATCAATGCAGTGCCAGTGTCCAGTTCCTGTATTGCCAAGGCTGACTATGCCTGGACATTTTGTAGATCCTCCTTGTGGAAGAGCTTACTATCTCCAACAAAATTTCCCTGTGCAGCAGTCACCTACAGTTGATTTTGAAATTGTGTCTATGCATCTGAAACATCTTGCTTCCTCTGCCAAAGATGCTGTCACCGAGGGGGGTTCTGTCCCTGGATCAAAAGCAAAACTGTGGCGCAGAATAAGAGAATTTAATGCATGCATTCCTTATAGTGGAGTACCATCTAACACCGATGTACCTGAAGTAATTTTAATGGCCTTGATTACAATGCTTCCAGCAACCCCAGACCTTCCTCCAGAGGCACCTCCTCCACCATCTCCATCTCCAAAGGCAGCTGCAACAATTATGGGCTTTGTTGCATGCTTACGTAGGTTACTTTCCTCTAGGAGTGCAGCTTCACATGTGATGTCATTTCCTGCCGCAGTTGGGAGAATAATGGGGCTTTTGAGAAATGGCTCTGAAGGCATAGCAGCTGAAGCTGCTGGCCTTATTGCAATGCTTATTGGTAGTGATCCAGGAGATAGTAGTGTTTTAACAGATTCAAAAGGAGAACGCCATGCTTCAATCATGCATACAAAATCTGTGTTATTTGCACATTCAATTTATGCAACGATTTTAGTTAGCAGATTGAGACCTATGTCTGTGTCTCCATTGCTTTCAATGTCAATTGTTGAAGTTCTCGAAGCTATGCTTTGTGAACCCTATGGCGAAACAACTCAGCATACTACATTTGTAGAATTATTGCGGCAAGTGGCTGGTTTACGCCGCCGTTTATTTGCACTGTTTGGACATCCCGCTAAAAGTGTGGGAGAAACTGTTTCAGTTATTATGCGTACTATTGCGGAAGAAGATGCAATTGCAGCAGAATCTATGCGTGATGCTTCCCTCAGAGATGGTGCTCTCTTGAGATGCTTAGTAGAAGCATTTTCTCTTCCTTTTTGTGAGAGAAGGGATATCAGTAGGCAACTTGTAGCTCTTTGGGCTGATTCATATCAACCAGCTATGGATTTATTATCGCGAGTTCTTCCTCCTGGTCTTGTTGCTTATTTGCATACTCGTTCCGAAGAGGGTTCATATGAACAAAACCAAAACCAGTCTGGTATAGAAGCACGATTAAATAGTAGTAGACATGAACAAAATCTCCATCAAAGGAAGGGTCAAAAAGGGTCATTATCTCATGAGCGTATACCATCCCATGTAAGTCTAGAAGCTTCCGCTCTCACAAATCAGAGAGGCGCTAGCACCAACAGCATTTTTGGAACCGATCAAAACAATATCAGAGAATCTGGTTCTGGTCAGGTTCCAACTTCCCATTTTTCTTCACCAGGTATAAATACGATACACGAGCACTCACATGTATCTGGTTTGCATACTGATACCACAAGCACGACAGTTGGAAATAGTTTGTCATATCTAGCAGATTCGAATCATCTGGAATCTGTCAACTTTGAAGCTTCGATACATCCAGATCTTTCTTCCCCTGCACAAATTTTCATTGAAAATAATGCCCCTGTTGGTTCTGGCAGGCTGCTCTGCAATTGGCATGAATTTTGGAAAGCATTTGGTTTAGATCATAATCGAGCTGATCTAATATGGAATGAAAGCACACGGCGAGAATTGAGAGAGTCATTATCTGCAGAAGTCCATAAATTAGACGTTGAGAAGGAACGCAGTGGCGACATTGTTTCAGATGATATCAATACTGTGGCTGGACAAGATACGGTACCACAAATATCATGGAATCACATCGAGTTCTCAGTTAACTACCAAAGCTTATCAGATGAGGTTTGTGTAGGTCAGTATTATTTGCGTTTGTTGCTTGAGAGTAGAAGTTTTGGTAAGGCACAGGATTTCCCACTTCGTGACCCTGTCTCATTCTTTAGAGCACTATATCATCGTTTTCTATGTGATGCTGATACTGGTCTCACTGTTGATGGTGTTGTACCTGATGAATTGGGTTCTTCTGAAGATTGGTGTGATATGGGGAGGTTGGATGGCTTTGGAGGTGGTGGTGGGGCTTCAGTCAGAGAACTGTGTGCAAGAGCAATGTCAATTGTGTATGAGCAACATTATAAAACTATAGGGCCTTTTGACGGAACTGCTCATATAACAGTTTTATTGGATAGGACGGACGACCGAGCTTTGAGACACCGCCTTCTTATTCTTCTCAAGGTATTTGATTTGCAATTTGAATGAGTATATTGCAATGTGAATCGTTTCTCTTATAAAACATGTTTTATTTCTTTTCTTGAAAGCATTTAAATAAATAAATATATATATATCAAACGTCCAAAATATGATGATCCTGCCAATATTTTTAACTAGGAAACACAGAATGAAGTACATATCAATGTATCTCTGTTATGCTATCTTTTCGAACCCTTTTTATTCTCTTATTATTGAGCAACACAAATATTTCTGGATTGTTTTTGATGGTTCTATTATTTGGTTAAAAAGGCAGATGACAATACCAAACTAGGATTTTTTCATGATCTTCATGCCAGCTATATTTACTTTTAATTTGAATTGCAATTTATTGTTTTTGTTCTTCAACCATTTGATAAGAACACATACACTTTTATCATACTCGTGTGTCGTCCCAGGTATATCTTAAGTCAACAGACAAATGAAGGAGATTTGGGGGATTACAAGTAGGATTAAATGTTATGATTGATGAAGTATGAAGGAGTGAGTGAATAGTGATTATATATTTAAATTTTCTTTCATTGTTTCTTCTCTTTTTATAGAGGAGAGCAAAGGTTGAAGAATGTATAGTCTATCGGTCACAATTGGAATAATTGAGGAAACATCAATAAATAGGGGAACTAACCGGAGGATAACTTACTTCTTTTTTGCTCATATGGCAATCAAGCCATGCTATGTTGGTGTCCCTCTCAATCCCTCATTGGTCTGGTCATTCCGGCCATGTTTCATTAGGGAGGTGATAGACTGCTTGGCTATTAATTTAAGATCGACTGATCGAGTAGAGTTTACTTTGATAACTAGTTAAAGAGTTTCATTAAGCTAAGTTGTATCTATATCAAATTTATAATTTTAGTTTGGTATGTCATATTTTATACCAAGAAGCCATTAGGGATGCTGGCATTTTCATCAATGCTTCATCCTTCAAAAACTCCAATCAAACTGTGATTGAAGTCGATGCTCAAAAATCTTGGGAGTCCAACATTCTGATGCAATAATCTATGGTTATTTAATGCTATAGAATGAGCTATATAGAAAAGTGACTACGAGTTTACACTCATTCCCTACATATTTGTAATCTGGGCTAGGCTCCTTTCATTTTAATGAAATTTATCTTTATCAAAAAAATAGTTTGGCCTTATGATTTGTCTTTATCTGCCTGCAGATTTTAATGATGAATCTTGCAAATGTAGAAGCTTGTATCTTGGTTGGTGGTTGTGTTCTAGCAATTGATCTTCTGACAGTTTGTCATGAAACTTCAGAAAGAAGTACTATTCCATCGCAGTCTAACTTAATAGCTTCTACAGCCTTTATGGAACCACTAAAAGAATGGACGTTCATTGATAATGATGGCAAGCAAGTTGGGCCTATGGAGAAAGATGCAATCAGAAGACATTTTTCAAAGAAAAATATTGATTGGACCACCAAATGCTGGGCTTCTGGAATGCTTGATTGGAAACGTTTGCGTGATATCCGTGAACTTCGCTGGACTCTGTCATTTCGTGTTCCTGTTCTTACTCCAGATGCAGTAAGGTTTTCTTCCCAAGGCTGTCTCCACTAATATTACCATTTATCGTTCCATTTTTTTAATTTGTTTTTATTGTATATTTATATTTATGTAATTATCTTATTTTTCTGTGGTCTGTCCATATATATTTTTTGTTATTCTTTAAGCAATGGCAGAACTTTCTTCATGTAGATTGGAGATGCCGCATTGACTATATTGCACAACATGGTCTCAGCACATTCAGATCTCGATGATGCCGGCGAGATTATAACTCCAACACCAAGAGTGAAACGAATTCTGTCAAGCCCTCGTTGCCTTCCACATGTTGCACAGGTGATTCTTTTAAATCTTCAGTTTTTATCATTTCAACCTTCAGATTTCTGTCTGCGCTGTCATTTTTTTATAAAGCTATAACCTCATTAGTCAGTTGAGAATATTTTTTAACTTTTTTGTAATTGCTTATATTTTAAACTATAATTTTAATACAATAATGAATGATATATTGATGTTAATGACCAATTCGACTTTTAAATGTCCACTGGCAATTATTATTTTTTAAGAAATTGGGTTACACCATAGTCCATTATGGAGTCCGTATTCATGGTAGTTATGCATGTGTTTACCAAATTTCCTTGGGGGTTATTTTTAATTTTTACCATTAAAATTGTTTAGAAGTTAACTGTGAATTTGGTTTTGACTATCGTTAAATAATAAACAATTTAGTCATAATGCGAGACAGAAACATCAATTCCTTTGAATAGGTGATGTCCATTTATTTTGGAGCACCTTTGACAATTCTTCTAAAAGAGTCAGAGAAAATAGATAAAATACAATGAGATTGAAATATTGATGTTGTCTATAGATTTGAATGCCAAGCCAAATGGTAATGTGATTTACTGAATATATTTTTCATCTACGATCTTAATGTTACAACAAAGCCTGTACTACATTAGCTCTGTTGTTTCATCAAATCCATTGTTTGTTCTTCAGCCTTGTCTTACTTTTTTTTAAATACCTATTTGTATCTTCTTTGAGTTAGATATTTTATGCAGGCAATGCTCAGCTGCAAGCCTAGCATTGTTGAAAGTGCTGCATCCTTAATGAAGGCTATTGTTACTAGAAACCCCAAGGCCATGATTAAATTGTACAGTACGGGTGCATTTTTCTTTGCCTTAGCATATTCTGGATCAAATCTCCTCTCCATTGCACATCTTTTCTCCGTTACACATGTCCATCAGGCATTTCATGGGGGGGAAGAGGCTGCAGTTTCATCTTCATTGCCTTTGGCCAAGCGTAGTGTCCTTGGTGGGCTTCTTCCAGAATCATTGTTGTATGTACTAGAGCGCAGTGGGCCATCGGCATTTGCGGCAGCTATGATATCTGATTCAGATACCCCTGAAATCATTTGGACACATAAAATGCGAGAAGAACATCTACGATTGCAGGTAAGTTCTCCTAAATACCATGCAAAACATTCTTGTAATTTTGTAATGTTAGATAATCTTACATTCTCACAGCAAATATCTATAATATTTCGAAACTCAAAATGGAATATTTATTCATATTTTCAACTTTTCCTTTCAGGTTTTGCAGCATCTTGGTGATTTTCCGCAAAAATTGGCTCAACATTGCCACTCCTTGTATGAATATGCCCCTATGCCTCCAGTTACATACCCACAGTTGAGAGATGAAATGTGGTGTCATCGCTATTATCTTCGCAACTTGTGTGATGAGTTAAGATTTCCAAATTGGCCAGTTGTTGAGCACGTTGAATTTTTACAATCATTGCTAGTTATGTGGCGTGAAGAGCTTACTCGACGACCCATGGATCTCTCTGAAGAAGAAGCTCTTCATATATTGGAGATATCGTTGAATGATTTTGTAGTTGGGGGCATGCACCCTTATGACACTGAAGATAATTCATCTAAAAAATCTAATCATATTAAGAACATTGATGAAGAAAAACTTAAAAGACAGTACAAGAAACTTGCCATGCGATATCATCCTGACAAAAATCCTGAAGGTAGGGAAAAATTTGTGGCAGTACAAAAAGCTTACGAGCGATTGCAGGTATCTTATTTTTTTTAAGGGCAGGATAGTTATTTTTATTTTTATTTTTAGATGTTAATATGTGATATATCATATATATTATTTTACAATTTTTTTTGATAAAGTTGAAAATTCATTAGATATTAATTAGGCAAGATGTAGAGTACAGATTACGGGAGATGAGAAAAAATACTCTCCGTTTCCTTATAGGCTTATACTGTTTATATAGTTTTCTTGGTGAAACCTCAAAGATTGTACTCCCAAAATTTTACAGCATTGTACTCATTTCTCAATCTGTTATCGAATGAGTTTCCTAAAGGCATCGATTGGCATCATAGAAGATACCGATATCCTTTTGTTTTGCAATCGTTTCTTCTATATAGTGAATAAGTTTATCATTGGTCATTTCATCTTATTTAGAAACAATAAAATCACCATATTTACTGGTTAATAATAATTATTATCTGGAGTGGAGTAGTGGATTGGACTGCTATGCAGGTTTGGGAGACAAACCTCCTGAGACTCAGCTCTTCCTCTTAGTTACTTGATCACTAAGGATACAAGCCATATAGGAGATGGTCGATTAAGTGGGAAACTACTCTATCCTATCCCCCTATTACATTTTCTTTTCTGATGCAGAGCATCTTAATTCTTTGTGTAATTCTGCAAATTACCTCTTTACCCCTAATATTGGAAGTATTAACAGAGGGCCTCAATTAGATGAGCACACCCCTGAACAGGCTCAAGCTTGGCTCGAGATGGCTCGAGCCATTGTGCTTCACCTTTGAAGCCAATTAACTCACATTGTGAAGGTTGTCCACCACACATAATGTGAGTATAAAAGACCAAGTGGACCCAAAGGAGGGCTGGTTATTATTTTTATTATTGAGAAGGTATTATCTCTCTCTCTCCCGTTTTTTCCTACCTTTCTATCTTCCAATTTCCGTTTTTTTTCTATTGCTATTCCCGATCAGAATTGATCCTTGGTGGAATCCTTGGAAATTCCAGATCTTCATCCCTTCTTACAAGAAGTTTCCATTCTTCTTTCTTCATCTCTCCATAGAACAGTCCTGTTCTATATTAAGTGGTATCAGACTAGGATTTGCGACTCATTCCTGGACAGATTTGCGGCTTCTTCTCTGGACGAATTTGCAGTATTTTTTCTGGACGGATATGGCAGAACAGAATGTTTCCAGGCAGGAGTTTGATCGACTGGTGCGAGCATTGGCAGACCTAACAGTGGCAGTAAATGAACTGCGCAGACCAGCTATTCAGCAACCTCCATTACCGCCAAGGCAAGAACTTCCCGATCGCCAGCAGCAACCAAATCGGAATCAGCAGCAACAACAAGAGTCAGATTCGTCAGATGAAGCTGATCCAGACCTGTTTCAGCCTGAATTTAGGCAGTATAGGAGGAGAAACGATCAGATATATTTTCAGAGAAATAACAGAAATTATCAACAAGACAGAGGTGGTGCAGTGGATCAATATGAAAATAATTATGGGGATGACTACAATGACTATCGCATGAAGATAGATCTTCCCCAATTCAATGGCCAAATGCATATTGAAACATTTTTGGATTGGATTTCGGAGGTGGAAAAATATTTTGATTATATGAACACCCCCGAGTCAAGGAAAGTGAAGTTAGTGGCTCTAAGATTAAAAGGGACAGCACAAAGCTGGTGGGATCAAACAGTATATCTAAGGGCAAAACACCAAAAAAAAAAGTGAGAACATGGGATAAAATGAGGAAACTGATGAGACAAAGGTTTTTGCCAACAGATTATGAGAGCACACTTTTCATTCAGTACCAACAGTGTAAACAAGGCAACAGATCGGTATCTGAATACGCGAATGAATTCCACAGATTATCGGCCAGAACACAACTTGAAGAGTCTGAAGAGCAATTAGCCACTAGATTTGTGAGTGGACTGAAAGAGAAATTACAGTATAAAATGGCTGTCAACCCTCAGTACAGCCTATCGAGTGCAATTAATTTGGCTGAAAGGCTAGAGCAACATTCTAGCAAATTTTATAGTTCTTATAATTCCAATTTTGGGAGTTCCTCTAGCAAAATAGCAACTGATAAAGAGAAAGGAATCTTGCCTACCCCAAAAGGAAAAGAAATTGCAACAAATGTACCTGATCCATCAATGGCAAGAATTAAATGCTATAGATGTCAAGAGTTTGGACATAAATCAAATACATGTCCAAAGAGGGGACAAGTCAGAATATTTGAGAATAGGGGACCAAATGAAGAGCTAGAAACAGCCCAATCAGATTCTGAACCTGAAGAGGAGGATTACCCAGATGAGGGACCAAGCCTGTCATGTCTAATACATAAGACATGCAGTGTTCATCCTGTTGCTGACCTTACTCAGAGGTCAAATTTGTTTAAGACAAAGGGAACCATCCTTGGGAAAGTTTGCAAGATAATTATCGATAATGGAAGCACTGACAACCTCATCGCAGAAAAAGCAGCAAAGAAGTTGGGACTGAAATTTGAAAACCACCCCCACCCGTATACAGTGGGCTGGATCAAAAGTGAGGACCAAGTAGAGGTAAAATATTACTGCAAAGTGCCATTATCAATTGGAAAAAATTATAAAGGGGTGGTAGATTGTGACATAGTTGACATGGATGCAACCCATGTACTTCTAGGGAGACCGTGGCAGTTTGATGTAGATGCAAATCATAGAGGGCGTCTGGATCAGTATATTATCAAAGTAAATGATAAAAGAGTAGCCTTACTACCTCTTCCTCCAAATTCAGAAACAGCCCAAGAAAAGCCCAATTTGCTAATCCAGTCTCATAAATTCTTTGAAAAAGAATTAAGGACTGAATTACAAGGATTTGCACTAATTTCTAAGGAGAGAACTGAGGAAAATTCTGGATCAGTTCCACATTGTGTAAAAAAAATTCTAAATGAATTTCCAGCAATAACCCGTGAGAAAGCATCAGAACTTCCACCAATCAGGGACCTAGACCACAGAATTGACTTCGTACCAGGAGCTTCTATACCCAATCTACCTCACTACAGATTGAGTCCTAAAGAAGCTGATATTTTACAGAGTCAAGTGGAAGAGCTACTGAAAGAAGGATTCATTAGACCTAGCATAAGCCCGTGTGCTGTACCTGCCTTGTTAGTACCAAAGAAAAATGGTGATTGGAGATTTTGTGTGGACAGCAGAGCCATTAACAAGATAACTATTAAATATCGCTTCCCCATACCAAGGCTAGAAGAGCTTCTTGATCAGCTG